>CM074719.1:332480384-332547884 GCA_037306005.1 Rhinophrynus dorsalis | reverse complement strand
ATTTCACGTCCCATAAAAGATAAATACAAAGATGTACTCAGCCTAGGGTCTCCCTGGTGGCAGAGAGGAAGAGCAAACGCAGTAGTGGGTCAAGTTCAAGTAGTTTTATTCAAGCATCAGTATTTCTGCTAGAGCAGTCTAGCCGGCTAGACTGATCTAGCAGAAATACTGATGCTTGAATAAAACTACTTGAAGTTAACTCACTACGGCGTGTGCTGTTCCTCTCTGCCACCAGGGAGACCCTAGGCTGAGTACATATATATATATATATATATATATATATATATCTATATATATAAAAGAATAAGCCTCATTGCATAATTTATGGTACCCCACACACAGAACATAATATATGTCTCCTCAGAAAAGAAACTCGCATTGAACAGAATGTCTAATTACATAATTTATGTCTCATTAGGAGACACAACTCCTATTGGGTGATTGAATGGGGACTTTACTGCTCTCATTGGGTGATTCAATGGGGGCGTGTTTATCATACAGGGAGTTGGCCCGCCCACCAGTATCCAACTGACAAAAAAAAAAATATATAACTGCCACTCGCTCCTGAGGTAAGGATATCAGTAACTTCTCCCGGTCCACTCACACTCTCACTCAGGATCATGACCCCACAAACACACTGTTTCACCTCCCACAGATAACTGTAACCCTCCATACACCCTGTTTCAGTATGAGGGTGTAATGTTCCCATAAAATACAAACTTAATAGCAACTCTTATTTAACTCATCATCTCTTCAGTCACCTCACTGTCTCAACTGTCACTCCTCCACTTCCTGCTTCCTGATTCCCACCCTTTCTCCTTAAAGGGAGAGAGATGCTTTGCTGTATGTTACAGAGGGCAAGCCTCAAACACCACTTTCTATTTGATACCTCAGCATATTGCTACGTTGCCTCAACTGAAGAGCCACCGTGTGTTATATTGCTATGTTAGCTCAACTTAACCCTTTGAGTGCCAGAGGGGTAAGCAACGCATTGCAAAGCACACATTCTGCCTCTCACACAGTCTCTCACACAGTCGCAGTCTCACAGTCGCAGTCTCACAGTCGCACACACTCTCAGTCTCACAGTCGCACACAGTCTCAGTATCACACTCTCACACAGTCTCAGTCTCACACTCTCGCACTCTCACACAGTCTCACACTCTCAGTCTCACACTCTCACAGTCTCTCACAGTCCCTCTCACAGTCTCACACAGTCCCTCTCACAGTCTCACACAGTCCCTCTCACAGTCTCACACAGTCTCTCTCGTAGTCTCACACAGTCCCTCACACTCTCTCATTCCCACACACTCTCAGTCCCACACACTCTCAGTCCCACACACTCTCAGTCCCACACACTCTCAGTCCCACACACTCTCAGTCCCACACACTCTCAGTCTCACACACTCTCAGTCTCACACAGTCTCTCTCGCAGTCTCACACAGTCTCTCTTGCAGTCTCACACAGTCTCTCTAGCAGTCTCTCACAGTCCCTCACACTCACAGTCTCTTACACTCTCACAGTCTCTTACACTCTCAGTCTCACAGTCTCACACAGTCTCTCACACTCTCTCACACTCTCACAGTCTCACACTCTCAGTCTCACACTCTCAGTCTCTCAGTCTCACACTCTCACAGTCTCTCTCGCAGTCTCACACAGTCTCTCACGCAGTCTCACACACTCTCAGTCTCACACTCACAGTCTCACACTAACAGTATCACACTCACAGTCTCTCTCGCAGTCTCACACAGTCTCTCTCGCAGTCTCACACAGTCTCTCTCGCAGTCTCACACACTCGCAGTCTCACACTCACAGTCTCACACTCACAGTATCACACTCACAGTCTCTCTCGCAGTCTCACACAGTCTCTCTCGCAGTCTCACACAGTCCCTCACACTCGCAGTCTCACACACTCTCAGTCTCTTACAGTCTCTCTCGCAGTCTCACACAGTCTCTCTCGCAGTCTCACACAGTCTCTCTCGCAGTCTCACACTTTCACACAGTCTCACACTCTCAGTCTCACAGTCTCACACAGTCTCTCTCGCAGTCTCACACAGTCTCTCTCGCTGTCTCACACACTCTCAGTCTCACACTCTCAGTCTCACACACTCTCAGTCTCACACTCTCAGTCTCTCACAGTCTCTCTCGCAGTCTCACAGTCCCTCACACTCTCACAGTCCCTCACACTCTCAGTCTCACACACTCTCAGTCTCAAACACTCTCACAGTCTCTCACAGTCTCTCTCGCAGTCTCATACAGTCTCTCTCGCAGTCTCACACAGTCTCTCTCGCAGTCTCATACTGTCTCTCTCGCAGTCTCACAGTCTCTCGCAGTCTCACAGTCTCTCGCAGTCTCACAGTCTCTCACACTCTCACAGTCTCTCACACTCTCACAGTCTCTCACACTCTCACAGTCTCTCACACTCTCACACAGTTTCACATTTTCACACAGTCTCACACTCTCAGTCTCACACAGTCTCTCTCGCAGTCTCACACAGTCTCTCTCGCAGTCTCACACAGTCTCTCTAGCAGTCTCTCACAGTCCCTCACACTCACAGTCTCTTACACTCTCACAGTCTCTTACACTCTCAGTCTCACAGTCTCACACAGTCTCTCACACTCTCTCACACTCTCACAGTCTCACACTCTCAGTCTCACACTCTCAGTCTCTCAGTCTCACACTCTCACAGTCTCTCTCGCAGTCTCACACAGTCTCTCACGCAGTCTCACACACTCTCAGTCTCACACTCACAGTCTCACACTCACAGTCTCACACTAACAGTATCACACTCACAGTCTCTCTCGCAGTCTCACACAGTCTCTCTCTCGCAGTCTCACACAGTCTCTCTCGCAGTCTCACACACTCGCAGTCTCACACTCACAGTCTCACACTCACAGTATCACACTCACAGTCTCTCTCGCAGTCTCACACAGTCTCTCTCGCAGTCTCACACAGTCTCTCTCGCAGTCTCACACAGTCCCTCACACTCGCAGTCTCACACACACTCAGTCTCTTACAGTCTCTCTCGCAGTCTCACACAGTCTCTCTCGCAGTCTCACACAGTCTCTCTCGCAGTCTCACACTTTCACACAGTCTCACACTCTCAGTCTCACAGTCTCACACAGTCTCTCTCGCAGTCTCACACAGTCTCTCTCGCTGTCTCACACACTCTCAGTCTCACACTCTCAGTCTCACACACTCTCAGTCTCACACTCTCAGTCTCTCACAGTCTCTCTCGCAGTCTCACAGTCCCTCACACTCTCACAGTCCCTCACACTCTCAGTCTCACACACTCTCAGTCTCAAACACTCTCACAGTCTCTCACAGTCTCTCTCGCAGTCTCTCACAGTCTCTCTCGCAGTCTCACACAGTCTCTCTCGCAGTCTCATACTGTCTCTCTCGCAGTCTCACAGTCTCTCGCAGTCTCACAGTCTCTCACACTCTCACAGTCTCTCACACTCTCACACAGTTTCACATTTTCACACAGTCTCACACTCTCAGTCTCACACTCTCAGTCTCACACTCTCACAATCTCACACAGTCTCTCTCTCAGTCTCACACAGTCTCTCTCTCAGTCTCACACAGTCTCTCACACTCTCACAGTCCCTCACACTCTCACAGTCTCTTACACTCTCACACTCTCTCACACACCGTCTCACACAGTCACAGTCTCACACAGTCTCACACTCTCGCAGTCTCACACTCTCGCAGTCTCACACAGTCTCAGTCTCACACAGTCTCAGTCTCACACAGTCTCAGTCTCACACTCTCACAGTCTCTCTCGCAGTCTCACACAGTCTCTCTCGCAGTCTCACACAGTCCCTCACACTCTCAGTCTCTTACACTCTCACACACTCTCACACTCTCTCACACACTGTCTCACAGTCTCACACAGTCTCTCACACAGTCACATTCTCTTACACTCTCACACACTCTCACACTCTCTCACACACTGTCTCACAGTCTCACACACTGTCTCACACAGTCTCTCACACAGTCACAGTCTCACAGTCAGTCTCACAGTCACAGTCTCACACAGTTTCACACTCTCAGTGTCTCTCACAGTCTCTCTCAGTCTCACACAGTCCCTCACACTGACACAGTATCTCACAGTCTCTCACACTCTCACACTCTCACAGTCTCTCACACTCTCTCACACACGCAGTCTCACACACACACAGTCTCACACTCACACAGTCTCACACTCACACACAGTCTCACACTCTCTCACTCTCACAGTCTCTCACTCTCACACAGTCTCACACTCTCTCACTCTCACAGTCTCTCACTCTCACACTCTCTCACAGTCTCACACACAGTCTCACACTCTCACACAGTCTCACACTCTCTCTCACACTCTTTCAGTCTCACTCTCACACAGTCTCACACAGTCACACCCTCACAGTCTCTCTCTCACACACAGTCTCACAGTCTCTCTCACACTCTCAGTCACACAGTCTCACACAGTCTCACACTCTCACACACAGTCTCACACTCTCACACAGTCTCACACTCTCTCTCACACTCTCTCAGTCTCACACTCTCTCTCACACTCTCACAGTCTCTCACACTCTCTCTCACACTCTCACAGTCTCTCACTCTCTCACAGTCTCACACACTCTCACAGTCTCACACACTCTCACAGTCTCACACTCTCTCACAGTCTCACACACTCTCACAGTCTCACACTTTCACTCAGTCTCACACTCTCAGTCTCACACTCTCACAGTCTCTCTCGCAGTCTCACACAGTCTCTCTCGCAGTCTCACACAGTCTCTCTCACAGTCTCACACACTCTCACAGTCTCACACACTCTCACAGTCTCACACTTTCACTCAGTCTCACACTCTCAGTCTCTCAGTCTCACACTCTCACAGTCTCTCTCGCAGTCTCACACAGTCTCTCTCGCAGTCTCACACAGTCTCTCTCGCAGTCACACACTCTCAGTCTCACACTCACAGTATCACACTCGCAGTCTCACACTCACAGTATCACACTCGCAGTCTCTCTCGCAGTCTCACACAGTCTCTCTCGCAGTCTCACACAGTCTCTCTCGCAGTCTCACACAGTCCCTCACACTCTCACAGTCCCTCACACTCTCACAGTCCCTCACACTCTCAGTCTCTTACAGTCTCTCTCGCAGTCTCACACAGTCTCTCTCACAGTCTCACACAGTCTCTCTCGCAGTCTCACAGTCTCACACAGTCTCACACATTCACACAGTCTCACACTCTCAGTCTCACACTCTCACAGTCTCTCTCACAGTCTCACACAGTCTCTCTCGCTGTCTCACACACTCTCAGTCTCACACTCTCAGTCTCACACTCTCAGTCTCACACTCTCAGTCTCACACACTCTCAGTCTCTCACAGTCTCTCTCGCAGTCTCACAGTCCCTCACACTCTCACAGTCCCTCATACTCTCACAGTCCCTCACACTCTCAGTCTCACACACTCTCAGTCTCACACACTCTCACAGTCTCTCACAGTCTCTCTCGCAGTCTCACACAGTCTCTCTCGCAGTCTCACAGTCTCTCACACTCTCACAGTCTCACACAGTCACACAGTCTCACACTTTCACACAGTCTCACACTCTCAGTCTCACAATCTCACACAGTCTCTCACACTCTCACAGTCTCTTAAACTCTCACACTCTCTCACACACCGTCTCACACAGTCACAGTCTCACACAGTCTCACACTCTCGCAGTCTCACACAGTCTCAGTCTCACACTCTCACAGTCTCTCTCGCAGTCTCACACAGTCTCTCTCGCAGTCTCACACAGTCCCTCACACTCTCACAGTCTCTTACACTCTCACACACTCTCACACTCTCTCACACACTGTCTCACAGTCTCACACAGTCTCTCACACAGTCACAGTCTCACAGTCAGTCTCACAGTCACAGTCTCACACAGTCTCACACAGTTTCACACTCTCAGTGTCTCTCACAGTCTCTCTCTCAGTCTCACACAGTCCCTCACACTGACACAGTCTCTCACAGTCTCTCACACTCTCACAGTCTCTCACACTCTCTCACACTCTCTCACACATGCAGTCTCACACACACACAGTCTCACACTCACACAGTCTCACACTCACACACAGTCTCACACTCTCTCACTCTCATAGTCTCTCACTCTCACACTCTCTCACAGTCACACACAGTCTCACACTCTCACACACAGTCTCACACTTTCTCAGTCTCACTCTCACACAGTCTCACACTCTCACACAGTCACACTCTCACAGTCTCTCTCTCACACACAGTCTCACAGTCTCTCTCACACTCTCAGTCACACAGTCTCACACTCTCACACACAGTCTCACACTCTCACACAGTCTCACACTCTCTCTCACACTCTCTCAGTCTCACACTCTCTCTCTCACACTCTCACAGTCTCTCACTCTCTCACAGTCTCACACTCTCTCACAGTCTCACACTCTCTCACAGTCTCACACTCTCTCACACACAGTCTCACACACAGTCTCACACACTCACACAGTCTCACACTCACACAGTCTCACAGTCTCTCTCTCTCACTCAGTCTCACAGTTTCTCTCTCTCTCTCACTCTCACACAGTCTCACTCTCACACAGTCTCACACTCTCACACAGTCTCACACTCTCACACAGTCTCACGCACAGTCTCACGCACAGTCTCACACACAGTCTCACACACAGTCTCACACACAGTCTCACACACAGTCTCACACTCACACAGTCTCACACTCACACAGTCTCACAGTCTCACACAGTCTCACACTCACACAGTCTCTCTCACTCAGTCTCACAGTTTCTCTCTCTCACTCTCACACTCTCACACAGTCTCACTCTCACACAGTCTCACTCTCACACAGTCTCACTCTCACACAGTCTCACTCTCACACAGTCTCACACAGTCTCACACTCTCACACACAGTCTCACACTCTCACACACAGTCTCACACTCTCACACGGTCTCTCACACTCTCACACGGTATCTCACAGTCTCACACACAGTCTCACACACAGTCTCACACACAGTCTAACAGTCTCACACACAGTCTCCCACTGTCTCACAGTCTCACACTCACACAGTCTCACACTCACACAGTCTCACACTCACACAGTCTCACACTCACACAGTCTCACACAGTCTCACACTCACACAGTCTCACACTCACACAGTTTCACACTCTCACACACAGTCTCACACTCACACAGTCTCACACTCTCACACACAGTCTCACACTCTCACACACAGTCTCGCACAGTCTCACACAGTCTCACACACAGTCTCACTCTCACACACAGTCTCACTCTCACACACAGTCTCACTCTCAAACATAGTCTCACTCTCAAACATAGTCTCACTCTCAAACACAGTCTAACACTCACACAGTCTCACACTCTCACACAGTCACACTCTCACAGTCTCTCTCTCACACACAGTCTCACAGTCTCTCTCACACTCTCAGTCACACAGTCTCACACTCTCACACACAGTCTCACACTCTCACACAGTCTCACACTCTCTCTCACACTCTCTCAGTCTCACACTCTCTCTCTCACACTCTCACAGTCTCTCACTCTCTCACAGTCTCACACTCTCTCACAGTCTCACACTCTCTCACAGTCTCACACTCTCTCACACACAGTCTCACACACTCACACAGTCTCACACTCACACAGTCTCACACTCACACAGTCTCACAGTCTCTCTCTCTCACTCAGTCTCACAGTTTCTCTCTCTCTCTCACTCTCACACAGTCTCACTCTCACACAGTCTCACACTCTCACACAGTCTCACACTCTCACACAGTCTCACGCACAGTCTCACGCACAGTCTCACGCACAGTCTCACACACAGTCTCACACACAGTCTCACACACAGTCTCACACTCACACAGTCTCACACTCTCACACACAGTCTAACAGTCTCACACACAGTCTCCCACTGTCTCACAGTCTCACACTCACACAGTCTCACACTCACACAGTCTCACACTCACACAGTCTCACACTCACACAGTTTCACACTCTCACACACAGTCTCACACTCACACAGTCTCACACTCTCACACACAGTCTCACACTCTCACACACAGTCTCGCACAGTCTCACACAGTCTCACACACAGTCTCACTCTCACACACAGTCTCACTCTCACACACAGTCTCACTCTCAAACATAGTCTCACTCTCAAACATAGTCTCACTCTCAAACACAGTCTAACACTCACACAGTCTCACACTCTCACACAGTCACACTCTCACAGTCTCTCTCTCACACACAGTCTCACAGTCTCTCTCACACTCTCAGTCACACAGTCTCACACTCTCACACACAGTCTCACACTCTCACACAGTCTCACACTCTCTCTCACACTCTCTCAGTCTCACACTCTCTCTCTCACACTCTCACAGTCTCTCACTCTCTCACAGTCTCACACTCTCTCACAGTCTCACACTCTCTCACAGTCTCACACTCTCTCACACACAGTCTCACACACTCACACAGTCTCACACTCACACAGTCTCACACTCACACAGTCTCACAGTCTCTCTCTCTCACTCAGTCTCACAGTTTCTCTCTCTCTCTCACTCTCACACAGTCTCACTCTCACACAGTCTCACACTCTCACACAGTCTCACACTCTCACACAGTCTCACGCACAGTCTCACGCACAGTCTCACGCACAGTCTCACGCACAGTCTCACACACAGTCTCACACACAGTCTCACACTCACACAGTCTCACACTCTCACACACAGTCTAACAGTCTCACACACAGTCTCCCACTGTCTCACAGTCTCACACTCACACAGTCTCACACTCACACAGTCTCACACTCACACAGTCTCACACTCACACAGTTTCACACTCTCACACACAGTCTCACACTCACACAGTCTCACACTCTCACACACAGTCTCACACTCTCACACACAGTCTCGCACAGTCTCACACAGTCTCACACACAGTCTCACTCTCACACACAGTCTCACTCTCACACACAGTCTCACTCTCAAACATAGTCTCACTCTCAAACACAGTCTAACACTCACACAGTCTCACACTCACACAGTCTCAAACTGTCTCACAGTCTCTTACTCTCAGTCTCTCTCACTCTCACAGTCTCTCTCTCACACTTTCACACAGTCTCACACAGTCTCACACAGTCTCACACAGTCTCACACAGTCTCACACACTCTCACACACTCTCACACACTCTCACACACTCTCACACACTCTCACACACTCTCAGTCTCACACACTCTCAGTCTCACACACTCTCAGTCTCACACACTCTCAGTCTCACACACACTCAGTCTCGCACTCACTCAGTCTCGCACTCACAGTCTCGCACTCACAGTCTCACACTCACAGTCTCACACTCACAGTCTCACACTCACATTCTCGCACTCACAGTCTCGCACAGTCTCTCACACTCACACAGTCTCTCACACTCTCACACTCTCTCACACTCTCACACAGTCTCACACTCTCACACGGTCTCTCACAGTCTCACACAGTCTCACACACAGTCTCACACAGTCTCACACACAGTCTCACACAGTCTCACGCACAGTCTCACGCACAGTCTCACACACAGTCTCACACACAGTCTCACACACAGTCTCACACACAGTCTCACACTCACACAGTCTCACACTCTCACACACAGTCTCACAGTCTCACACTCACACAGTCTCACACTCACACAGTCTCTCTCTCTCACTCAGTCTCACAGTTTCTCTCTCTCACTCTCACACTCTCACACAGTCTCACTCTCACACAGTCTCACTCTCACACAGTCTCACTCTCACACAGTCTCACTCTCACACAGTCTCACACTCTCACACACAGTCTCACACTCTCACACGGTCTCACACACAGTCTCACACACAGTCTCACACACAGTCTCACACACAGTCTCACACACAGTCTAACAGTCTCACACACAGTCTCCCACTGTCTCACAGTCTCACACTCACACAGTCTCACACTCACAGTCTCACACTCACACAGTCTCACACTCTCACACACAGTCTCACACTGTCTCACAGTCTCACACTCACACAGTCTCACACTCTCACACACAGTCTCACACTCTCACACACAGTCTCGCACAGTCTCACACAGTCTCACACACAGTCTCACACTCTCACACACAGTCTCACTCTCAAACATAGTCTCACTCTCAAACATAGTCTCACTCTCAAACACAGTCTAACACTCACACAGTCTCACACTCACACAGTCTCAAACTGTCTCACAGTCTCACACTGTCTCACAGTCTCTTACTCTCAGTCTCTCTCACTCTCACAGTCTCTCTCTCTCACTCTCACACTTTCACACTTTCACACAGTCTCACACTCTCTCACACTCTCTCACACTCTCTCAGTCTCTCACACTCTCAGTCTCTCACACTCTCAGTCTCACACACTCTCAGTCTCACAGTCTCTCTCTCTCACACACACTCAGTCTCGCACTCACAGTCTCGCACTCACAGTCTCGCACTCACAGTCTCGCACTCACAGTCTCGCACTCACAGTCTCGCACAGTCTCTCACACTCACACAGTCTCTCACACTCTCATAGTCTCACACACACAGTCTCACACTCACACACAGTCTCACACTCACACAGCCTCACACTCACACAGCCTCACACTCACACAGCCTCACACTCACACAGCCTCACACTCACACACAGTCTCACACAGTCTCACACAGTCTCACAGTTTCACACAGTCTCACTCTCACAGTCTCTCACACTCTCTCACTCTCACACTCTCTCACTCTCACACTCTCTCACAGTCTCACACACAGTCTCACACTCTCACACACAGTCTCACACTCACACAGCCTCACACACAGTCTCACAGTCTCACACAGTCTCACACAGTCTCACTCTCACAGTCTCTCACAGTCTCTCACTCTCACACTCTCTCACACTCTCTCACAGTCTCACACACAGTCTCACACACAGTCTCACACACAGTCTCACACACAGTCTCACACTCTCTCAGTCTCACTCTCACACAGTCTCACACACTCACAGGCTCACACTCTCACACACAGTCTCACACTCTCACACACAGTCTCACACACAGTCTCAGTCTCACACTCACAGTCTCACACTCACAGTCTCACACTCACACAGTCTCACAGTCTCTTACTCTCACAGTCTCTCTCTCACACTCTCACAGTCTCTCTCTCTCACTCTCACATAGTCTCTCTCTCTCACTCTCACATAGTCTCTCACTCTCACACTCTCTCAGTCTCTTACTCTCACAGTCTCTCTCTCTCACTCTCACAGTCTCTCTCTCACACTCTCACAGTCTCTCTCTCTCTCACTCTCACATAGTCTCTCTCTCTCACTCTCATTCTCACACTCTCACACAGTGTCCCTCTCACAGTCTCACTCTCTCACTCTCACACACTCACATACTCTCAGTCTCGCACTCTCTGTCTCACACACACACAGTCTCACACACAGTCTCACACACAGTCTCACACAGTCTCTCTCTCACACAGTCTCTCTCTCACACAGTCTCTCTCTCACACAGTCTCTCTCACACACACAGTCTCTCACACACACACACACACACTCTCACACACACACACACTCTCACACACACACACTCTCAGTCTCGCACACTCGCACTCTCTCAGTCTCGCACTCTCTCAGTCTCGCACGCTCTCAGTCTCGCACGCTCTCAATCTCACACGCTCTCACACTCTCACAGTCTCACACTCTCACTCTCACAGTCTCTCTCTCTCACTCTCACAGTCTCTCACTCATTCACACTCTGTCTCACATGCTCTCACAGTCTCACACTCTCACAGTCTCTCTCTCTCACTCTCAAAGTCTCTCTCTCTCACTCTCAAAGTCTCTCTCTCTCACTCTCACACTGTCTCACTCATCCACACTCTCAGTCTCACTCATCCACACTCTCAGTCTCACTCATCCACACTCTCAGTCTCACACACTCGCACTCTCTCAGTCTCACACTCTCTCAGTCTCACAAGCTCTCACACTCTCACACGCTCTCACACTCTCACACGCTCTCACACTCTCACAGTCTCACACACACACACGGTCTCACACACACAGTCTCACACACAGTCTCTCTCACACTCTCTCTCACACTCTCACAGTCTCTCTCACACTCTCACAGTCTCACACTCTCTCACACTCTCACATTCTCACACTCTCTCACACTCTCACAGTCTCTCTCACACTCTCACAGTCTCACACTCTCTCACACTCTCTCACACTCTCACAGTCTCTCTCACAGTCTCAGTCTCACAGTCTCACACAGTCTCACAGTCTCTCACACTCTCAGTCTCACAGTCTCTCACACTCTCAGTCTCACAGTCTCTCACACTCTCAGTCTCACAGTCTCAGTCTCTCACACTCTCAGTCTCAGTCTCTCACACTCTCAGTCTCACAGTCTCACAGTCTCTCACACTCTCTCTCACACTCTCTCACACTCTCACACTCACACACTCTCACAGTCTCACACACTCTCTCACACTCACATTCTCACACTCTCAGTCTCACACAGTCTCTCTCTCACTCTCTCAGTCTCACACCCACTCTCACTCACACACTCAATCACACTCACACAGTCTCACTCAATCACACTCTCACAGTCTCACTCAATCACACTCACACACTCTCACTCTCAATTACACTCTCACAGTCTCACTCAATCACACTCACACTCTCACACAGTCTCACTCTCACACTCAATCACTCAATCACACTCTCACAGTCTCATACTCTCACAGTCTCACACTCAATCACACTCTCACACTTACAGTCTCGCAGTCACACTCAATCACAATCACACTCTCACACTCACACTCAATCACACTCTCACCCTCAATCACACTCTCACACTCAATCTCGCACTCAAACGCAATCACTCACACGTAATCACACCCCGGGAGCCAGCACGATCCACCTTCCACCATAGTATGTGTAATTACTACATGCATTTCAACTATATGAATGAATGCCACAGTGGAGGCATAAGTACAAACACAAACTCATTACAATGACACATAAGTCAACCCCTTATGACTCACTTCTGTGTGTGTGTGCCTCTGTGTGTGCCTGTGTGTTTCATGTCTGTATCACACTCTATGTGTCTGCATGTATGTGTTTATGACTGTCGCTCTTTAAGCATCTCAGTGCATGCATGTGCATTTGCGTGTGTGTCTCTGTGTTTGTCTCGCATCCGTGTGTGTGCATTAATTCCCTATATATCCTGACGGGCAACGCCGTCCAACATTGCTAGTATATATATATATATATATAGTGTGTATATATGTGTGTGTGTGTATATGTATATATGTGTGTGTATTTATGTGTGTATATATTTATGTGTGTGCATATAGATATATATAGATATATATGTGTGTGTGTATATTTATGGTCCTCACAGCACCCTTGTCATGTCGCTGTCCTTACCTTTGCAGCATCCCAGTTTTGTGGTGTCCTCATCTTCATGATGGACTTGTACTTATGGCATCATGGATTCCACACAGTCCTGTGGCAGTTATGGCAGTTGGTGATTCTGTTGATCTGGGTTATGGCACTTTGATCAGTTGATTCATGTGCATAATGACGTGTTAATGAAATGGCTGTGGATTAGTTGTGGCCCCAGCACAGGCAATGCTGACCATGGCCAAGATTGGGGTTGAAAACAACCCCAAGCACTTAAAGGAACAGTAAACTTTATATAAGTATGTAAGTTATAAAGTTTACTGTCCCAGTGGGCTGTTTTCACTGACTAGTGAATCTTTGCCATGGTCTGAAGCACCTGTGTGTGTGTGTGTTTTCCTTGGGTGTGCTTACCAAAACCTGGACTGGAATTGTACTTTTGGAATCTTTGACCAGCTTCTATTGGTATAAGCACCCCTCCCACCCCCAGGTGCAATGTTCATTGTCTTTAGGACATTATATAATGCCTGTAAGAGAGTCTCTCTCCATTAATGAGTAAAGCTGACAAAGATTCAGCTCTCAGGATAAAGTAAATTAAAGGGGAACTACCACCTCTCTTCAAGAATTTAACTTAAATAAATCCCCATCTGGCTACTAATAGCTTAATAGCGCTAGTCGCCAGAATTATTACCTTATTCCAAAGAAATGTGCATTGTTCTGGAGCTGACAGCAGGACGGATCGCAGACATCTTGCTATAATGACATCCATGTGCCTGCACTGTCAGTCCCAGCTGGGTCTAGGAGGCATTGCTAGTTAACCCTTTGAGTGCCAGAAGCATACACAAGTTATTGCAATGCATTGCATACCCCTATGCCACTGAAAGGGTTCATTTGAGCCTCAGTGATGCAGGAATGCATATCCTATATAATAATTCGCTAAAATGTGCGTAACGCCGCAGTCATGCGCAGTACAGACTGCTGCATGTGCTGTAGTCATGCGCAGTAGAGACTGCCTGTGACGAGGCTGACACAGAGCGGGGCGCTCCGAAGGAGCGTCCCGCTGTGTATCACCCGCGGCGCGGGCAGTCTCTACTGAGCATGACTGCACCGCGACCGGCTGGCAGTGGCACTGTGGCCCGTGTAACGGGCTCTTCAACTAGTATAATCATATTATATTATCACGGTTCCCATGATCTCCCTCTGTCACTCTCTCTTGTGCTGCTCCCCTATTGGTTGAGCCTGTTTGGCCCGCCCCTGGTGACCCTTTTTATACCAGACTAGTGGCACCTGTCAGGTGCCCTTTCGTGGTGTTCCAGAACCAGTGTTGCTGTTGCTGAGTTCCTGTGTTCCTGATTTCCGGTGTACCGATTCTCCGGTGTTCCTGCTCCGTGATCTGACCCGGCCTGGCTGACATTCCTGCTCGTTGCTGATCTGGCTTGTCTGAGAACCTCCTCCGTGATCTGACCCGGCCTGGCTGACGTTCCTGCCTGTTGCTGATCTGGCTTGTCTGAGAATCTCCTCCGTGATCTGACCTGGCCTGGCTGACGTTCCTGCTTGTTGCTGATCTGGCTTGTCTGAGAATCTCCTCCGTGATCTGACCCGGCCTGGCTGACGTTCCTGCTCGTTGCTGATCTGGCTTGTCTGAGAATCTCCTCCGTGATCTGACCCGGCCTGGCTGACGTTCCTGCTGCTGTTGTCGCTTGGGCGACATTCTGATTCCTGCTGAGTTCGCGTCTGGTTGATCGAGACTGTATCCATTAACTCCTACTCAGCTGAATTGCCAGTTACGCTTGCAGAGCTGTACTACTAAGATGAGTCTCCGGTTAAGCTTGCAGAGCTGTACTACTAAGCTGAGTCTCCGGTTACGCTTGCAGAGCTGTACTACCCAAAGCTGAGTCTTCCGTGGCACTTGCAGGGCGATACCGTTATACGCTGAGCCTCCGATTATACTTGCTGTGCTCTATATCCAACCGGGTGCTGTGGTTAACTCTTGCAGAGCCGTTAGATTCCCACTGCTCCTGCTGAGCCGGCCGCGTTTGGGCCTTAGTAGACGGCGGCTCATATTGTCATCCAAAGCAGAGTGGTCGGTGTCCGGTTACGTGCCTGTGAGGCGCTATTGGCTCTAGCACCTTCGCACCGGTGGTTCCCATTATACACCCGGTGGGGCTATTGGCTCAAGCAATCGCTGTATGGTTGGTCTCCTTATACGCCCATGGGGGCTAGCGAGTCACGCTCTTGCAGTGCAAAGTGTCTTGTCATACGCCCGTGGGGGCTACTTGGCTCAAGCTATCACTGTACGGTTGGTCTCTATTACACGCCCGTGGGGGCTAACGATTCACTCTCTTGCAGCATCAGTAGTCTCCATTATACGCCCGCGGGGGCTAGCGACTCAAGCTTCTGCATTACAAGTTGTCTCCGTTACACGCCCTTGGGGGCTATCCTCTAACTGCTCTGCAGCGTTCTCTCTCAGTCTCTGCATTACACAAGCAGCTAACAACATCAGTGGACTTACGGTGCTGTGCTACCTAGCACCTATTGCTGCCTCTTATTCACCTTGGGCGTGCCAAACACCACAACAGAGACTGACGAGTTCTATGTATTTAACTATTGATTGCCAGTCATTATTCTGAGCCTGTCCTGTGACAGTATATGTATTATTTGTACTCCTGTATACTGGTCCTGTGACTGTCTCTGTGTCTATCTCTTGCTATATACTGTGTGGCCTATTGAGGGCGACCTTGTTCATTCTTTTTTGTCTCTCACTCTCACACAGTCTCACAATCTCACACAGTCTCACTCTCACAGTCTCTCACACTCTCAGCAGTCTCTCTCATTCTCTCACACTCACACTCTCACACACTCTCACACTCACACTCTCACACACTCTCAGTCTCACACTCTCACACAGTTTCACACTCTCACTCAGTCTCACACTCTCACAGTCTCTCTCACAGTCTCTCACACTCTCACACAGTCTCTCACTCTCTCACACTCTAACAGTCTCTCACACTCTCACACAGTCTCACACTCTCAGTCTCACACTCTCACAGTCTCTCACAGTCTCTCACACTCTCACAGTCTCTCACACTCACACTCTCACACAGTCTCACACTCTCAGTCTCTCACACTCTCACACAGTCTCTCACACTCTCTCACACAGTCTCATACTCTCACACAGTCTCACACTCTCACAGTCTCTCACACTCTCACAGTCTCTCTCACACTCACTCTCACAGTCTCACACAGTCTCACACTCTCAGTCTCACAGTCTCTCAGACTCTCACAGTCTCTCACTCTCTCACACTCACAGTCTCACATTCTCACACTCTCAGTCTCACACTCTCAGTCTCACACTCTCACAGTCACACACTCAATCACACTCACACACTCAATCACACTCACACTCAATCACACTCTTACAGTCTCACACTCTCGCAGTCACTCTCTCACACTCACTCTTTCATACTCTCACTCTCTCACACTGTCTCACTCTCACACTCACTCACACTCTCACACTCACACTCTCACACTCTCAGTCTCACACTCACTCAATCACTCAATCACACTCTCACAGTCTCATACTCTCACAGTCTCACACTTACAGTCTCACAGTCACACTCACACTCAATCACACTCTCACAGTCTCACAATCACAGACTCAATCACACTCACACACTCAATCACACTCTCACACTCAATCACACTCTCACCCTCTCTCACTCACACCCTCTCACTCTCATACACCTTCTCACTCACACACTCTCACTCAATCACACACACTCACTAACACACTCACTCAATCAATCACATGCAATCACTCAATCTCGCACTCAAACGCAATCACTCACACGTAATCACACCCCGTGAGCCAGCACGATCCACCTTCCACCATAGTATGTGCAATTACCACATGCATGTCAACTACATGAATGAATGCTACTCACTCACATCCTGGGAGCCAGCACGATCCACCTTCCACCATAGTATGTGCAATTACCACATGCATTTCAACTATATGAATGAATGCTACAGTTGAGGCATAAGTACAAACACAAACTCATTACAATGACACATAAGTCACCCCCTTATGACTCACTTCTCTGTGTGTGTCTCTGTGTATGCCTGTGTGTTCCTCACTGTGTGTGTTGCATGTCTGTATCACACTCTATGTGTCTGCATGTATGTGTGTATGACTGTCACTCTTTAAGCATCTCAGTGCATATGTGTGCATTTGCATGTGTGTCTCTGTGTTTGTCTTGCATCCGTGTGTGTGCATTAATTCCCTATATATCCTGACGGGCAACGCCGTCCCACATTGCTAGTATAATATATATTAATTAACACAATGAGTATACAGAAAGCTCATTCAAGCTCCATCCATTCTCTCATTCATTTGACTGTTTCAGCCAATCACCTGCCGAGTTTTGCCTTCCTGAGTTGCTCCTGCCTTGGGAGTTAGCTGTGCAGTGATTTTGATACCTTTTTTGCACCAATTACTTCAGTAACTGTTTCCCTACCAGAGGGAGATATGCTTTGTAATATCATGTGTGCCTCTATGGTGGGGACAAGTGTAAATATATAAAATATTCAATTTAAATAAACAAACAATGAGAAAAAGTGCAAGCCAGTCAGTATATTGTAAATAAATACATATACTTTATTCTAACACAGAGATATACGACCTGGATATGAGAAACTATCCTAAGCCACCAAAATATATATAATATATTAAATATACAATAAAAAACAATGCAAGATCATCACAGGAAGATGTAATAATACATAATAATACCCCAATATCATATATACTGTACAGGGATATATAGTAGTAATCCCAGATGAACTTAATCACTGTATGGACAAGGATATAACAATGCAATAAATATGCACTTAAAGTCTGTGATGAACTGCCAATCCGACGCGTTTCATGTCGCAGGGACACTTCTTCAGGGATGTATAAATTGAAATTTATATATCCAGGACGTGAGGCACAGCATATTCTATTGAGTGTGAGACTGTTGGTTGGCCTAAGTCTATCACGTATACCTCCATCTGGTGAGGCAAACGGAGGAGCCCGAGCACAAACATTGGAGACGGGAGAAGACTCAGTTCTACATACACGATATACACAATTTTACCGGGTCTCTGCCCACAGGAGGCGGAGAACATTTATTAAAGCTCAAGACTAACTACACTGTGGATTTAACCAGCGCAACATTGTGGTTCTCTGTCTGAAGAGGATATCCGGCAAACATGGTATCACAGTTCAAGTCAACAAGAGCCAGATAAGTACAGACGGGAGAGAGACATTATACATGCACATTATTTCACTCGATATTGATTCCATCATCAGTCCGTCCTGATATTAAGTTTTGGAACAGAATATTATTGAACTCTAGATAGCAGTTTTGGTTTTCTTGTGACACAATACAATAATATGTGCTACTATATATCCCTATACAGTATATATGATTTTGGGGTATTATTATGTATTATTACATCTTCCTGTGATGATCTTGTATTATTTTTTTATTGTATATTTAATATATTATACATATTTTTAGGGACTTAGGATAATTTCTAATATCCAGGTCGTATATCTCTGTGTTAGAATAAAGTATATGTATTTATTTACAATATACTGACTGGCTTGCGCTTTTTCTCATTGTTTGTTTATTTAAATTGTTTTTACTTATCCTGTACACTGACAGGATTAGAGGAGAGCAGCACATAGTCAGTAGCTTAGAGGGACTTTTGTATTCACAGGAGCGCCATATATCCCAATATTGTTTGTATATAAAATATTCACTTTATGAAACTGCCATTAAACATTAAGCTATTGTCATTAATGAACAAGCTTTGTGATTTGAAGAGTTTGTAATCTTCTTTTATTTCCTGACAATCACAGATGAACATCCCCACATTCTAGGTCAGTTTATCGGGGACATGGTGTATTAAATACGCAGTAGCATTTTAGATTCCTGGATATTTACACTGATGGGTGATGCTTCAATTGCATGTTATTACTGTTTTTTGCTTCTCACTTTTCTTCTGAAACTCTTAGTAACAGCGCAGCAGGCACTCAATCTACTCAGACGTACAGAGTAGTGCGCAGCTGCATATTACCACGTTGCTACACAAGATGCCAGAAGTGAGCAAAGACTCTTGGGGGGGGGGGGGGGTGGCCGGGTACCGCTGCCGCACTGAAAACAAGGTAGCTAAATGGGGAGCGAAATGGGCAGTCCTATGGGCAGATAGGTGGGCACAACAGGCCATTGCCAGGCACCCCTGAAAATTTGGAGCCCTAGGCAAGTGCCTAGTCAGCTTATTGGTAAATCCGGCACTGACACCGCCACCTGGTGTCCAGATGGCAACGTTTTGTGCTATTCTACTGGACTGTTAGATTAGTCTCCATGCAATGTCATAGTAAAAGCATTCCCTTGTTGGGATAGTTTAAGCTGTGATAACATTTGAATGAAGCACCTCACAGTAGTACGTGTGCCCTTGTTTTACCACACAGGAAAAGCACTCCAACATATGTTTTACAATGGAACTGCTCTATTAATCCTGTTGCTGATCTGCATGCACTTTACAGGGTAAAGCTGTAGATGTAATTTATGCATTTTGCTTTTGCTCTAATAGATAATAAGCTATGTATGTGGATTGTATTCTTTCTTTAATTTTAAAATAAAGTCAGTTTTAAAAATGGCATTTCTTAGTCTGATATTTTTGTAACATAGAGATGTATGTTTAATGCTAAAATGGAGAAATTCTGGGTCAAATCAGATGCACTAAAAACAACTAATCACAGGGTGTGTACAATCCAAACAGAAAAAAACATATAATTAGAGGGAAACAAATGGGGGTCTTAAAACAGGGCACCGTTTCAATATTTTTAGATACGCTTTAGATCGCTACCATTTTCCTTTATTTCATTAGTAAGGTGATTTTAGAGTTGCAGCTTAACAGTAAACATTTTAACCCCTTCAATGAGGCAGATGATCGAAAGCTTGTTACTGTTGATATGTGTTTTAAATACAATGTTGTAAATAAATCCAGCAGACTGCTATATACCTTTATAAAATAACTTTCTATTAAAAGCTAAGTATTAAATGTGCTCTCTGACTAGTAAATTTAGGGCTTAGTGACTGAACGGGTCTACCTGGGTGCTCAACAGTGTTGGATGACCATAATCTAGCACTTCATAAGCCACACTAGATTTATTATTCACTAATGGAGACTTGGTATCAGATGTAGCTGTAGGAGAGTGTTTGGGCTCCAGTGATCATCAGTCTGTGTGGTTTAATATAAAGACAGAGGCTGAGTTGCACCACAAAAAACAAAGGTTCTAGACTTTAGAAAGGCTGATTTTTCTAAAATGGAAACATTTTTATGTCAGTCTTTAACAACTTGGAGATCTGTAGATGGAGTCCAGGAGAAATGGGATTATATGAAATGTGTTTTACTAAATGCAACAGAGCATTGCATTAGACATGTCAGCAAGGGTAAAAGAAAAAGAAAACCACTGTGGTACTCAGCTGAAGTGGCAAATATAGTAAAGGAGAAAAAAGAAGCATCTAAGAAACATAAGCAGATGCAGAAGGAAGAAGATAGGTATCGGTACAAGATTAGGCTGAAGGAGGCCAAATGCATTATTAGATGTGCCAAAGCACAGACAGAGGAAAAAGTTGTCCAGTCAATTAAAAAGGGTGATAAAACATTTTTTAGATATGAAATTTTTTAGATATAAAGTGAAACAAGGAATAGTTAGACTGAAAAAAATGGAAACTATGTAAATGAGAATAAAGGGCTAGCTGACTGTCTCAATGAATATTTCTGTTCAGTTTTTACAGAGGAAGATGAAGGGAAGGGAACTCTGTTAGAAAAACGAAATGGCAAGACATGGGAAACATGCATGTTTACAGAGGAAGAAGTTCTATTTCAACTCTCTAATGTAAGAACAGATAAATCAATGGGACCAGATGGGATACACCCAAAGTTATTAAAATAATTAAGTGTGTTCTGGCAAAACCTTTAACAGAATTATTCAATCAGTCACTAACGACAGGAATAGTTCCAGAAGATTGGAAGTTAGCAAATGTAGTACCGCTTCACAAAAAAGGTAGCAGGGAAGAGTCTGGTAACTACAGACCAGTAAGTCTTACATCAGTAGTGGGAAAATTAATGGAGACTATGTTAAAGGAAACTATGTTAACTAAAATAATAGAGCAAGGGGAAGCAGTAGATATAACTTATCTAGATTTCAGTAAAGCATTTGACACTGTCCCTCATAGAAGATTCATTAATAAACTGCAGTGTTTGGGTCTGGATATAAAAATAGTTAAATGGATAAAGCAATGGCTGAGTGACAGGAGACAGAGGGTGGTAGTCAATGGAGAATATTTGGACGAAAGGAGTGTTACTAGTGGAGTACGTCAAGGATCTGTACTGGGGCCCATGCTTTTTAATATTTTTATTAGTAACTAGTTGAATAGCCTGTTACACGGGCCACAGTGCCTCTGGCAGCCGGTCGCGGGGCAGTCACGAGCAGTAGAGACTGCCCGCGCCACTGCTGATACAGAGCTGGGCGCGGGCAGTCTCTACTGCGCATGACTGCCGCACGTGCAGCAGTGTCTACTGCGCATGTCGGGCGTTACACGCGATTTAGCAAATTATTATATAGGATATTGCAAAAGGTCTTCAAGGAAAGGTATGCCTTTTTGCAGATGATACCAAGATCTGCAATAGGGTAGACATTCCAGGGGGAATAAGCCAAATGACAAATGATTTAGGTAAATTAGAAGAATGGACAAGAGTGTGGCATATGCAGTTTAATGTTGATAAATGTAAAATAATGCACTTGGGACATAAAAATCCAAAGGAAAAATATACTATTATGGGTACTGTGTTGTCAGAGACAACAGAGGAAAGGGATTTTGGAGTAATTATTTGTAATGACTTAAAGGTAGGCAGGCAATGTAATAAAGCGGTGGGGAATGCAAACAGGGTATTGGGCTTTATAGCTAGGGGCATTAGTAGCAGAAAAAAGGGAAGTGGTTATGCCGCTCTACAGCTCTCTAGTTAGACCTCACCTGGATTATTGTGTGCAGTACTGGAGACCCCATCCCCAGAAGGATATAGATACTCTAGAGAAAATTCAAAGAAGGGCTACTAAAATGGTGACTGGTTTACATGAAAAGAAATATCAGGATAGACTAAAGGATCTGAACATGTATAGCTTGGAGGAGAGAAGAGAGAGAGGGGATTTGATTGAAACATTCAAATATATGAAGGGATTCAACAAAGTGCAGGATGGATGTATATTTCAAAGGAGTAAAAATGTTAGGTCAAGAGGCCATAGTCTAAAACTAGAGGGACACAGGTTTAGATGTAATATAAGAAAGTTTTACTTCACTGAGAGGGTAGTAGATAAGTGGAATAGCCTAACAGCAGAAGTGGTAGAAGTTAATACAGTGACAGAATTTAAGCATGCAAAGGCCCAAAAAAGGTTTGAGGTTTTTACAGTAGGAAAATGGGCAGACTAGATGGGCCGAATGGTTCTTATCTGTCGTCAAATTCTATGTATCCTATTCTCTTTGTCTATATTTTAATTTTAGACAGTCCGCTTATTTAATCAACACCATAGATTCGTTATGGGCCAGAGAAGAGTCTGGCCCCTACCTTGTGCGTGTGCAGCCGGCTGCCTCAATGCCAATCCCTGATGCCAGTGTGGGTGCCACCTAGAAGTGTTACCTCCAAAAAGAGCGAGCGGGTGGGCGGGAGCTCTTCTATTTAATAGCTCCGCCACCGAGTGACCACCAGTGCTGTATCCCTCCCCATATGTGCATGTGCCAGGAGAACAGGAAGTCCTGACACATGCGCACTTCCAATTCTGAGCCATATTCTAGGCGAGCGCGGCCAGAGTACAGATGGGGGGGCAGGGAGGAGGTTTCCACCAGGCCCACACATTTGACCATGCCCTAGGCAGGCGCCTTGTGCGCCTTGCCTGTAATCCGGCTCTGAATTGGCTCAATTAGTTCCTCGGTCATTTTGAGTTCTTAATTTGTGCTTAAGCAGAAATATCCATAAAGGAACATTAGAACCTACTAATTATACATCACATATATCTACTTATATTAATGTGGACAGAAGATTTTAATGGACACTGAGAATCAATTTATTGTGGATTGTTTCTCAGAAACAAATATTTAATTATTACTGTATATCATTACCATGATTCTTTCTGCCTGACTCCAGGACCCCAAACTCCTCCCTCTAAAGTCTACTAAGGAAGACTTTAGTTGGAGGAGATTGCAGTCCTTTCATCCTGAATAACCTTTTGAGTGCCAGAGGGGTACGCAGGACAGAATACCACTGAAATAGAAATATGTCAATCACCATAACTTTTCCCTAACTCGTCATAGTCTTTTAAAATAACACGGACATGAAATCTGGGATTGATTGTAGATGTTGTCTCTTGCACAGAAGGAACAATAGCAAAATTCATAGAAGTCATAAGGATTGTCAGGTTATTGTGAAGTAAGTGGGGAGATATTAGAGATGGGTGAAAAGTCCTGTTTTGTTTTTTTGCAGGACTTTTTCCACGTTTTTTCCACAGTAATTATAGCACACAGAAAAGATATATAATGTATACTGTTCTGTCTTTTCACTACTGCAATGAATTTCCCACAAGAAATTTGCAATTTTCCTCCAGTGCTTTCTACGGCCAAGAGAATTCCCACTTCAATACTACTCCTGCTAAGTGCTAATGTGAAGAAAACCACAGTGGAAAGTAAAAGTAGGCTCAGTATGTTTGCTCTCAACACTGACCACTTCTTGCACAACTCTGGCACAGCCATTCATAAGAAATAACTGTGACTGGGAATTTCCCAGTTGAGTGCAATACATGGAAACAGCAGCATGTCAACTGCCAGCATTTTTTTTAACTATCTTTTCCAGAGTCATTGTCTACAAATCACTCCTACTGTGGGGTGAAGTCTGAATATAAAGGAACCAAGTTTGACACACACAGAGCTACAGCACACTGAATTATATTACATTATAATTTTAATTATGTTAACTACATCACATTAACTGGAACAATACCGTCCCTCCCTAGATGCACATCCAGAAGGGAAAAGTCTGAAACAAGTGACAGGACCAAGTGACAGTATAGCCGGGCTTAGTGGGGAAAGTGTCCCTTCCTTCCTCTAGTAGCCGGTGAGCCTGGGTCATTTCCTGTGATCCTAGTTCTTCCCCTAACTGTACGTTGTCTATGTACCCAGTCTGGCTGCCTCCCCTAAGCGTGTCTGGTAGCGGCAAGTTATCATAATCCTCAGAAGCTGGGGCGCAGATGGCCGCCACTTCCTCATCCCGTTCCACATGTGCTTTGAGCACGTTAATGTGAAACTGTCTCCTAATTCGCTCATTCCCACAGCCGGCTGTCCCGGACCCACTCTCGGATTTCGGGGTCCACATGATTGTAAAATTGTTCCAGCGATATCAGCTGCATCACCTCTGCCACGGTTGTAGCCTGACAGCCATTGATCCAGCTTGTGGCTGCCCGATGTAGGTGGCATGCGCATTCCGCATAAGAAACTTTGTCTGCCTTGCAAAAGTCCTGGAACCGCCGGCGGTATGCCTCCAGTGTAATGGCGTACTGGATGAGCAGCATCTCCTTCACTCTATCATAATTTGTAAGGTCCTCATCAGGCACAGCTCGATATGCTTCAGTTGCTTTGCCCGATAGCTTGCCGGCCAAAATGGAGACCCAGTCAGAGGTGTCCACCCAGTGCAGGGTACACTGCTGTTCAAAATCCTGCAGGTACCCATCGATGTCTCCTTCGGATACACCAAAAGATTTAAAGGCTGAGAAGGGGATCTTTTTTTGCCTCCCTGCAGCAATCCTGTCTGGTTCCCTGGGGCTCCCCCCAAGTGTTGCAACTCCGCCAGTCAGACCTGGCGCTCCTCCTTGGACTGTAGGATGGCATTGACCTCCGCCATCACTTTATCAATCATTTCCCTGGTAGGGTTGGGACCATACAGGCATCCATACCCATATTTCCCTTTGAAAGTCCATCTTGTCGAGGAGTCAGGGCGAGGAGTTAGTGGCCGGTTCGCCTTCCATTAGCTCGGCTATTGGTACTGCTTTTGGCTTGTTGCTGGCCGATCGTCTTTGAGCTTCCAGCAAGTCTTTAAGGGTGCTACACTTTAGCCCTTGGTAGCACTGTTCCATCCACGATGCAGGACCTGTGTGCCGGATTCCCATTTCTCTACTTGGATTGGTATCGCTGGAGAGATATAGCCTGTATCGCTGACCCACCCAAACACTGGACAACACTCAGTGAAGGGTGAATATGAACTGACTTTATTGTGGAACACACAGAGTTTATATACAAACGGGTTATCAGCCCATATTTGGAATACAAGAGAGTGAAATCTGAATACAAAGGGACCAAGTTTGACACACACAGAACTACAGTACTCTGAATTACATTACATTAACATCTTAAAGTGTTAGTAATGTCTGAAAAAAACTTTTTTGCATTTAGAAGAGCTTAAAAAGCTGATCTAAATGCAAAAAAAACGTATCTCTCAAACCGCTATGGTTTAAGAAATACGGGCGTTTAAAGTTTGATTTCTCCTACTGACAGCTGTAAAGCTGTCAGCAGGAGATCCGTGTCGGTCGACACGCTGGCGCTTGAGAAGTGCCGGGATCTCGTTACTTACACGGAATCCCTTCATTGGAATGGTCTAAAACGTATGCCTAGTGTTCAGGCACAAGTTTTAGACCATTCCAATGAAGGTATTCCGTGTAAGTAACGAGATTCCGGCACCTCTCAAGCGCCTCCGTGTTGACCGACACGGATCTCCTGCTGACAGCTTTACAGCTGTCAGTAGGAGAAATCAAACTTTAAACGCCCGTATCTCTTAAACCATAGCGGTTTGAGAGATATGTTTTTTTGCATTTAGATCAGCTTTTTAAGCTCTTCTAAATGCAAAAAAGTTTTTTTAGACATTACTAACACTTTAATTATGTTAACTACATCGGGGAGAGAGTATAATCACATCAACTGGAAACATACCTTGTCCCTTCTTGGATGCAAATCCTGAATGGAAAAGTTTGAAACAAGTGACAGGACCATAATTCTGTCACACTTGTGCCTAACAAGTCTAAGTCCTGCAAATCAGTTTCTTCTCAGGGCTTGTGTTTGGCTAACCTGAATCTAGCACAGTGCACACAAAAATATATTTCAGCTTTTTTTAAGCTTGCTGCTATGATGCATAGCCATTGTTTATAAAGAGAAATAATTAAATCATTAAAAAGGGGTTAATAAAATACAAATGGAATGTAACACATGTATGGTGGTAGTGGACAGGTGCGGTGTGATTGATGTATATCTCTGTTTATACATAATCAACATGATTCCAACAGCAATTATTACCATTATCATGTTTGAGTCAAATGTAAGATATCGTTAATCTCAGATTATTGACACATTAATTAGTGTTCATAGCAGTGGTCCCATAGTGGTAGATGGTAGCAACCCTTTACTTCCTTCCTCCATCCTCATCATCATCCTTCTAATCCACAATGCTGCTGTTAATAACACGTGTCCTGGCTTTCGCTGCCATGTGTGGTTTTGTTTTCTTCTGCAACCTGATAGCCAGATGGTATTAGATGTTAGTTCAGCTTTAAGAATGCTAGTATCCCAACACTGCTTTTTGATAGCCGTGTCCTAATATCAGTTACAATATAACCCTCTGCACTAAAACACGCTCAGACCCAACGCTAGATGGTGGGCAACTAAGGGTTTCCTCTGCGGTACATGTCTGTGCTGGCCTAACACACACTTTTTTGTTTGGCATGAGTCTATGGCAGTGGTTCTCAACTCCGGTCCTCGGGACCCACTAACAGGCCAGGACTTAGGGATTTCTCTGCTAGAGCACAGGTGTGGTGATCAGAGGCTCATTCACATTGATTAACTCACCTGTGCTCTAACAAGGAAATCATCAAATCCTGGCCTGTTAGTGGGTCCCGAGGACCGGAGTTGAGAACCACTGGTCTATGGGATCATCTTTTCTGCTCAGAATGTAGCCATCCCTTAAGTATGCTGAAACTATCACACATGCAGTGGGACAACTCCTAGGAGCTACACCATGCCTATATCTCAGTTATCAACCCATACCCAGGGAGCAAGTCCCAAAGAGATGTGCCATCACCAGTGCCACCACCATTACAAATGTTTGATTGCCGCAACAGAGATACATGAATCTCCCTGTGTTTAGAATGGGAATGGTGTTTTTTGTTTGATAATGTAGCTGCTGGTATAAACCATTTGCTGCCTTCCTTTTCAGTGTTTTTACAATGCTTTCTATCATTTTTTTGGTCCTGTCTCCCTCTCATCCTCCACAATGCAACCTCCACTTGATCAATAAGCATATCTTTATATTCCTTGACAAAATCCGATTCCTCAGATAGATGCTGCTGATTATCATGACTCCTTGTTGTTTGTTTTTGTTTAAATCAGGAATCCAACAATGTGGCAAGAATGTATTCCTCATTGCTTTTAATGGACACTATGTGAGGATCTTGCTCAAAGCACACTAACATGTAGTAGTTGGTGGAGGTGGTGGCAAAATGTGTGGGCGGGGGCAGTCTATGAGAAGCTTGTCATCAACAAACTCAGATTCATAGTCCTTTGCAGCAGAATCCATAGGTGTTATATAAAATGAACAAATGCCTGGTACCCTCTCTGACTCATCAATATCAGTACTCTTATGTACCCCAGAGCCCTGGGAAGTTTTAGGAGTGCTTCTGCTGATGCTAGTTGTGGTACCTCTGATCTGTTGATGGTGTGTCTTCCAGTCAGACCTGTGGTTGTGCTTTAGGTGGAAGGTACCTAGGTGTGAGCATGCTTTCCCCCTACTCATGTAGTTTTTACACATACAACAGATAGCAACACGCTTAGCTTTTGGATCCCGAGTGATGTATCTCCATACTGTGCACCTCATAGACTTAGGGGTTTCTGAAGGGCTGCTACTACTACTGGGGCTAGATTTTGGTGCAAATCTACTACTACTGGATGTCAAATGTGCTGCACTTTCAACAGCAGTAGATGCACTGAACTAATCATAGCTAAAGTTGTAGATGCTGATAACCTGTGTTGTTGCTGCTGGTTACTCAAAACTAACGTGTGTCTGGTTGAGTGGGGCTTGGACTTAGAAGCAGTGACGATGCTGATGATGACTGTGTATTTTGAGGCATCTTTGCTTTTCCAGGATCAGACTTTCCAATTGATTTTTCAAACATTTTATAGACAAGCACATTGCTCCTTTTTCAGTGGTGGAAGATTGAGCCTTTGCCTTTCAGCTCATTTTCTGGCCATGTCACTCACTCTCAGCTTCATTGGTATCTGAAGAAGAGGAGGATGCTGGAGGTATATAATCTATACCTACATTATCATCATCAGTCATCATTAGATCATCCTCAGCATTGCCCGCCAGTTCTTGCACACTGCTTTTAGAGATTTCAAACAATTTATTTTTTACATTTATTTTCACAAAGTTTGCTACTACTTCCAGGACAAGTGGTTTTGTCACACTTTTAGATGCAGCAGTTGATTCAGCTGCTACACCTTCTTCTGCTATGCCATAAACTGAATGTGACTTCTTGTTGTATACAGTGTTTTTAGATGATTAATTAATAGTACTGGTGTTTGTGGTGGTGGAACTTTTGGTGGGACTTTGACAAACTGCTCAAGAAGAGGAGAGAGATCACAATCATTTATTGTGCTGGCTGTAGCAACCATAGCTGCAGTCAGTTTTTGGACTACAACATTACTCACACATCTCTGACCTGCTCCTAATCCTTTCATCCTCCCTCAACCCCTTGTGTGTTTGCTGGACATGACTCATCTACTGTATGTGTGTGTTGACTGCTTCAACTTAGATATCCACCACCACAGAATATCACCTTCGTAGTGTTCAGTGGTCCAACTCATATATTATAGAGGCATGGATCAGTCTCTCAGTGTAACAGCATTCACTGGATAACATTCAGTGCAGGTATCTGTATGTCTTGCTCCACGTCTTTGTCCCTCTCCCTCCTGGATAGACTGGTCTCTCCACACCTTATTTGACGTGTTCATATTTTATAGACCTTTGGGTTCCTAATAGCCTTCTAGATGGTCTCTCCATCTCTATATTGGTACTAGAAGAATATATTACTACTGTCTATATAACTTAAGGGTGACTAGGACACTCTAGGGACTCTGAGCATCAATTATGTCACAGAACCAGACACTTTACACTTTACTTACTCAAAAATTAGAAACATTTTAATATATATATATCTAGTGTCTAAAAAAATACATATACTAAGCAAGTATACACAAAAAATATAAAATTGTGCACAAAAATCAGACACAAATAATACAGTATAAAAATCGTATTGTCCTACGCATTACGTAGCTATCGGCACTTCCTCAGGGGTCTGTCAAGTGGCTACCTCTGGTCTCACCCTCCATATACCTATATTGAACAAGAGAAAACCTCTGAATTCATGCCAAATTTACACCAAAATAGTACCCTTGCAATACCTTAAGGTGCACATACCTCATCTTCGGAGACAATTAGTGTAAACTGAGCATGTGTGAGACCACCAGCAAGATCTGGAACGCATATGCATTTCAACTGGACCATAAGAAATGTGCCCATTGCACATGTGTGGCAACTCTAGTGCATTGTGGGATTATCATTGGAACACTTATGCATTCAACTTTGCTTCTGCCTGTTACAGAGCATGTGCCGAACCAGGGACAGGTCCCTAATCCGAATGCGCATGCTCATGCTTCCAGCAGTCAAGCACTCATTAGTTCTCTGTCCCCGCTCGGCACTGCGTCCCAGCCAACCAAACATATCTAGGATTTTTAGTCCTTTGTGCGATATGTAGCTTAACCCTTTGAGTGCCAGACAAAAAATGAAATTGCATACCAGGAGATCACAGGCAGTCCATGAGCCATCTACAAGTCCCTTGTGGGTTCCTGTAATGAATCTACAGAAGCATTACACTTTGTCCAATGGATTTAAAGATGGCAGGATCCAGAATCAGGAATAATAAATCCAGCTACATGCTATCAAACATATCTAGGATTTTTAGTCTTTTGTCCAATATGTAGTTTAACCCTTTGAGAGCCAGACAAAAAATGAAATTGCATACCAGGAGATCACAGGCAGTCCATGAGCCATCTACAAGTCCCTTGTGGGTTCCTGTAATGAATCTACAGAAGCATTACACTTTGTCCAATGGATTTAAAGATGGCAGGATCCAGAATCAGGAATAATAAATCCAGCTACATGCTATCAAACATATCTAGGATTTTTAGTCTTTTGTCCAATATGTAGTTTAACCCTTTGAGAGCCAGACAAAAAATGAAATTGCATACTAGGAGATCACAGGCAGTCCATGAGCCATCTACAAGTCCCTTGTGGGTTCCTGTAATGAATCTACAGAAGCATTACACTTTGTCTGATGGATTTAAAGATGGCTGGATCCAGAATCAGGAAAAATAAATCCAGCTACATGCTACAATGGTATGCGGGCAATGCTGAGGCGTTTAAGGAGGCGACATCAGAATCTCACACTTATATGCAGGGCAAGAGTCTCATGTCACCCTTTCCATCACGGCGACATGTTGAATGAGGCGTGCAGCCGCACATTCGTTTAAATGCAACCTTTTAAAAGTGAACTGACTGGGAATCAGGGACTGATTTCTTCAAGTTGAATATCCATCTATGACACTTGAGAATGTTTATAGATATTGGTAGTTGTCTTATTCAAATAGAGAACAATAATATATATGGACACTGACTTAGTTAAATCATCTCAGTTGCTTATTGGCTAGTAACTCTAGAAGCAACTAAATCTGCCAAAATAGACAATTGTAAGCAAAAGAGAGAACCCACCCCCCAAAAAAAAAAATAGTAGATCTCCAAAGGGGCACATAATGATTAAGAGTGCAAGCAGACTAATCTTAGTCGAGTGTGAAGTCAGGAGAAAGTATTAAATCATAACTTTTATTACCTCATACAATATAAAATAACAAAACATTATTATATAAAATCAAAAGCAACCTTTTCCTGTGAGACAACAAGGTGCTATTCGAAAAAAATGGCCTGCCGGTTGAGCGAAACGCGTGTCAGGCATTTTACTTCTGACCATGCCGGCATACTTTTTTCCCTTGTAGCTATGTTTCATGCTATCTACTTTCCTATTATGATGCATTGGTTCACTCAATGTACATAGCATTTTTAAATTAGCCTCTGGTGCTGTTAGACTTATGTGATGCCAAGTTTCTGTGACCCCTGTCCTGCTTGCAGCAAATTAAGGGAATCATTTTTGGAGTTTTATTATGAACGCTTTGAGATCAGGGGCTCCCTGATTGCATAGTATGGTACAGATCCGTTGGCATCCCACATAAAGCAATATCTAATGAGTAGGAGCTTTGTTGCTATGGAGATTCTATTAAGAATTCAACTTTTAATTGTTCCTTCTTCTTTCCTTGGCTTTTTAATCAAGCATAAGATATTCCACTAATTTAGTCTCCGCTAAATAGATAAATAGATATGTGTGATGCATCATTTTTTGTGACCCCTGCTCTACTTGCAGCAAATTAAGGGAATTAGATAGTTGATCTTTGGTGCTTTACTTTGAACGCCTTTAGATCAGAAGCTCCCCACTTGCATAGTATGGTACAGGTCCGTTGGCATCTCTCATAAAGCAGTTCCTAGAGATTAGGATCTTTGGTGCTTTTATGTAATATATTGGTATTTTACGTTCAGTTTTGCCTTCCCTTTTTTGGCTTCCAATCTAGCATGAGATATCTCACTAATTTTGTCTCTGCTTTTGATAGATATATGTGACCTCTGTTCTGCTTGCGGCAAAATAAGGGAATGGGGTAGCAGACCCGTGGTGTTTTATGTTTATCGCCTTTAGATTTTCATACCAAAGAAATATCAAGGGATCAGGATTTAGGTTGTTACTAATACTGCATCAATTAACATTGATATTAGACACATTATCTTACCATCTTATACGATGCTATGAGATACCTAAGTTTGCTGTCACATTTGCTCTGTTTGCAAGAATCTAAGGGACTTAGGGCTCGATTCAAATGTTGGCGTTAAAACCAACGTGAAGAAAAAAACTGCCTTCGCTCGTTAAGCAAGACCAGGTAACGTGAGATTCAAATCTTCCTTACCCAGAAAGCCTAACGAGCGATAACCAACAAAATACACGTTAACCTTAAACCTGCGTTGCATAGAAAATCTTACCTAAAAACACACGATAAAAATGTTACCTAGCACCACAGCCAATCACAGCACTGCAAAGTATCAAGTTCAGTCAGAAAATCCAAAACCCACGTCGACAGTTCTGAACAGCTTTCTCTGTACTTCCCTACCCAGCCACTAGGGGAACACAGAGATGGCTTTCAGCACCATGGACAGCTTTGAATGCCATAGGGATGTGCACTGCTCACCCCTGTGGCATTCAAAGGGTTACAATCAATAAAACTAGTACACCAAGCACTACACAATGCCCCCTTCCACATCCCCCCCCCTTAGTATGTCACATATATTGCATATATGGGACATACTAACCCCATCTACATCCACCTCATGGACTTCCATGTAGTGGACATATCTGTCTTTTATTCCACAATTAACCCTTTGAGTACCAGAGAGGTAGGAAAGCATTGCTTAGCATGTTTCCTACCCCTCTGGTACCCAAAGGGTTAATAGGCAAGGTATGGACTACATATCTTGCCTGTATATATGTGTGTGTGTTTGTGTGTGTTTTAAACTTTTTTTTTATTAAAATACTATTATTAGGCATTAGTTTAAATTAGATCTCATTCATTTTTAACCCCCTACCTCCTGTGTCCCATTGCTATTAGTACTTTTGCTCCACTCTTCTTCAAACTGAGAGTGGAGCAAAAGTACTAAAAGCAAAGGGACACAGTAAGTAGGGCATTATGAATGGATGAGATCTAAGTTAACCCTTTGAGTGCCAGAGTGGTACGCAATGCATTGCAAAGCAATGCGTTGCATACCACTCTGGCACTCAAAGGGTTAAAATACAACTGAGGGAGCAGGCTGCACTGTGACTGCAGCGCTTCCCTCAGCTTCATTCATAAGAGCTGTCATTGCTGCGGGTGGCTATGAAGCCCGCAGCATAAGAAAACCCTGTGCACTACAGAGCTATTGGAGGAAGCGGGAGGAGGGGACAGAGACATCGGAGGAAGCGGGTGGTAGGCTTGTATTTGCTGCCCGCTTCCTCCCTGCCTGGGGTCGCCTTGTGAAATTCGTCCCTTTTCACAAGGCATTGTACAACGCATTTGCATTGCTCAGTTGACGTTAAAACCAGCGTCTCCAGTTTTTTCTGGCGACGCCAACATTTGGATCGAGCCCTTAGATAGTTAACCCTCAACCTTTAACTCTTAACGCTCAGAAACAGGAGCTCCCTGCTCATAGATTAATTAAGTGGCTTGCTGGTATTTCTTACAATCTATCATGGATACATTTGGATATATAACTATGCGGTCTTTCTCATTATGAGCTTAGGTGATAGTGAAATTTCACTTATCCTATCTTGATCTCCTTACCCTAGCCATTTTTTTGGACAGCACCTTGTTATCTCACAGGAACTATTTGTGACTCTTGCAGAGTTTATGTCTTGGCTTTTATCATCAGTTCATCCAGATAGGGTGTCGTGTTGATCCCCTTTGTTCCTATAAATGCTGCTAATAATGAAGCCATCACTCTCGTGAATAATCTGGATGCAGTAGCCATTCTGAAGGGGAGAGCCACAGATCAGTAATGATGGCTTTAAACAACAAATCTGAGAAATTGCAGATGGTTGCTCCATATTGGTATGTCTAAGTATTCCTTCTTTCTATTCAATGAGGCTAGGAATCCTTCTGGCTCCAAGGCGCTAGGGATGGGTGAAAATATTCGCCTCAAACCAAAATCAGCTAAAATGGCACTTCCGCTTGGCAGAAAATTTCCAGCAAAAAGTGCACTTTTTCCTCTTTTTTCCCTAGTTCATTGCATTGAAATCAATGGGAACATTGAGTTTACACATGGCTCATAGCAAATGCTATTTTATTTCCCAAAGGCATAGTATAAAAAGGGAATGAGGGTGTGCATGCTGGTGGAGTGTGGGGGGTGGGGGTTTTGTTGACTAGGATTGGGTGGATGGTTAATAAAAGATAAAAAATTCATACAATAAAAAAAAATAAGACATGGTATAAAAGGGGTCTGAGGTGGGTGGCTGTGTTGGTGGATGGAGTCTGGTGAAAGAATCAGTAAACAATCAGTTGAAAGAGGGAATGTGTTTTTTTTTGGTGGGGGTTTGTTGACTGGTAATTGGGGACAGTTAATAAAAAAATACAATTAAAAATAAAAGTAAGAAAATGGTACTTAACATAACAGAGACAGGGACCCCCTGACGTATGCTGCAACTGGGGTAGACTGATACTTGATGGGATAGAGTGTTTTGTAGAGGGTAATTTGTAGATAGACTTGTTGATAGAGACCCAAGCACAGAGGAAACATGGATTTGTAGGACTTAGACTTGTTTGGCACAAGCCCTAAGGAAAAATTGATTTGTTGTAGGATTTAGAGTTGTGTTAGGCCCAAGCCCTGCAAAAACATTGATTTGTAGTACTTAGACTTGTTTGGCACAAGCCCTAAGGAAACATTGATTTGTTGTAGGACTTAGACTTGTGTTAGACCCAAACCCTGAGGAAACATTGATTTGTAGGACTTAGACTTGTTTGGCACAAGCTCTGAGGAATCATTGATTTTTTTTTTTGTAGGTCTCTTTTTGTTTTTTAAAGAACAAGCTGTGCGGAAAAAAAATACTCTTCTGGCCTAATGCCAGCAGGTCATGTTGCGGTGGCCAGTGTCAATGAGGAATTTGTGACTGCTATTCTTGCTGCTGCTGAGTTGTTTAAGCAGGCAGATGATTAGGCAGCTCAAAGGGAATGGGATCAACAATAGCAGTAACATGGGTGATGTATGATAATGGTTCCACTTGCTACTACTAGCTCCAGTGATGCATCTGAGGCAGAAGTAGTATCACAAGTAGCCCCTACCACTTCAGGTATATGTGGCGAAAAGAAGAAGTTGTCCAATAATGCTATTCTACTTGCCCCTCTGTCACAATCTCCCGCTTACCTCCCCCGTGTGGATCCGGTAGAGCAGGTCCTGAGCTGCACGGCAGGACACGGAGCGAGGGGCAGTGAAATCCTCCAACAAACTGAAGACTGGTGTTCAGCGAAAAGGGAGTAGAGGTAGCCAAGAAGATCCTCAGCAGAGCCCACCAAGGGAGAGCCTCCCCAGGCAGTCAGGAGTCCTCCTTGACACGGACCACTGGATACTATAGGCAATAATAACCAGCGAACAAGGAATTATCTCAGTGCACAAAGGATCCGCTGAATCATATACTTGCAAAACTTGCTGGGCAAAAGAACTCTCAGAGTACTGAAGATCAGATGAATTATAATTTGCTGGGCGAAAGAATCCTCAGAGTACTGAAGATCAAATGAATTATAACTTGCTGGGTCAAAAGAATTCTCAATGAACTGAAGATCAGATGAATTATAACTTGCTGGGTCAAAAGAATTCTCAGTGAACTGAAGATCAGATGAATTATAACTTGCTGGGTCAAAAGAATTCTCAGTGAACTGAAGATCAGATGAATTATCATTTGCTGGGCAAAAGAATTCTCCTTCCACGTATCAGCCTTGCTACAGAGTATCCGGTACCCAGGTAGAGGACAATACCACACTCAGCCAGCAGGGGGAGCAGTAACTGTACACTGACAGCCAGGAACGGATACTGGCCGCCTGCCTCGGCGTTCTCGAGGATGCTGCGAGACATACGCCGGAGTCCCGGAGCAGGCGGCTAGGAAACGCTGAAGGAGGGCTGGAGAGCTGGCCATGTCTCTATACCCTCTACGAGACCCGGGAGATCTCGGAGGGTGCCGGAGAATATAGCAATGCAAGCTAGAGTGAGGCAGCCATGGAAGAGCCAGGCAGACCTTGACGATCAGCCGGATGGTAGCAAGGAGGGGATGAAGATGCCAATCCAGATCCGAGGAGGGTCAAGACGAGCCGAATCGGACCAGGGAGATGAGATGCAGGAATGGAAGAGGAACAGCCAAATGAGCAAACCCAGAGAGAGTCAGGACAGAAACCGGACACAAAGGATACACAGGTACTGAGAAGGATGCACCAACACAGGGCTCAATAATCAAGCCACGAACACTCGTGGCGCCAGGGCTATAAAGGGCAGTGGCCAGGTCAAGGGTCATGACCTCCAGGGTCAGGAAACAAAGGAAAAAAAAAAAAAAATAAAATAAAATAAAAAAAAGAATTCTGTAGAAAAATGGTCATGACAGTACCCCCCCCCCCAAACGGGAGCCCTCCGGGGTCCCGGTTTTTCTGGAAATTGTCTATGAAAGGCTCGGACCAGGGTAGGAGCATGGACTCTAGTAGCAGGTATCCAAGATCTCTCTTCTGGCCCATAGCCCTTTCAATCAATAAGGTACTGTTATTTTATTTAACCCACGGTAATCAATGCAGGGGCGAAGAGACCCGTCCTTCTTTTTGATGAAAAAGAATCCAGCTCCCGCTGGAGAAGAGGATGGTCTTATAAATCCTTTAGCCAGATTTTCCTTAATGTAAGAAGACATAGCACGTGTCTCGGCTGGTGATAACAAGTATGATTTAGAACGAGGAGGAATAGTACCCGGGAGTAATTCAATGGCACAATCCCAAGGACGATGAGGAGGAAGTACCTTTGCTTTGGCTTTGGAGAATACATCCACAAACTCTGAGTACTGAGGAGGAATCTCGAAAGTCTTTAAGTCAGGAGCGTTAGCAAGTGCTGATCCCCCCAATACCTGCTTGATGGATTTTTAAATACAGGTTTGAAGGCAGTCTTTACTCCAAGATATTATTTGTCCCGAAATCCAGTCAATAACTGGATTATGTAGTCTTAGCCAAGGCAAACCAAGAATGACTGGGTTCATAGGAGATTGGATGATATCAAAGGAAATGGTTTCCTTATGCAAGCCTCCGACAGTTATTAGGATAGGCTGGGTCTCAAAACAAACAACGCCCTTTCCTAGAGGAGATCCATCGATGGATGAGACGAGGAGGGGAACCATCTTAGGTCGAAGAAAAATGCCCTGATTTTTGGCCCATTCCTCATCCATAAAAACCCCTGCTGCTCCTGAATCTAAGAAGGCCGAAATCTTAGAGGATTTCTCAGTCCATTCCAAAGAGATGGGAATCAAAATACGAGATGGGGTGGGTGGGGAGGGAAAAACAACAGCTGGCTTAATAGGTTCCTCCCTTCCAACCCTTAAGCCTTGGAGTTTCCCGGTTTTACAGGGCATTGTCGGACAAGATGCCCCTTCATGCCACAGTAAAGACATAGTCGCAATGAACGTCTTCGATTCTTCTCCTCCTCGAAGAGTTTTGTCCTATTCACTGATCCGATCTCCATGGGTTCAGCTGTGTTTTCAGTAGTAGAGCGTAGTTGACTCGTTCAGACCTGGGTTCTAAAGCGTCTACTTTTCTCTCTCTCTACCTGTCTCTCTTGGATCCTTTGATCCAAATCGAAGCATAATGAAATCAGTCCTTCTAAGTCATCAGGAATTGGTCTACAAGTTAGGGCATCCTTTAGGCGTTCATTAAGCCCTTTCCTAAATGCTGCCTTCAAGGCCCCAGAGTTCCAGTCGGTTTCGTATGCTAAAGTCCTAAATTCGATGGCATACTGGGACAAGGATCTGGCCCCCTGACGGAGTTCCAATAAGGATGCTTCCGCTGCTGACCTTCTGCCAGGACCGTCAAAGATGGCTCTGAAAATTTTAATAAAGTTGTCCGCATCTTGTAATATAGGTGAATCTTGCTCCACCAAAGGAGATGCCCAAGCCAAGGCCTCATCCTTTAACATGAAGATAATAAACATGACCTTGGCTGAATCCAGAATAAAAGTTTGAGGAAAAGTCTTAAAGTGCAAGGTACACTGATTTAGAAAACCCCTACATTCCAAGGGATTGCCAGAATACTTATCCGGTAATGGAATTTTAGGGGGTCTTTGGAGGTTGCCAGTTTCTTGTGGAGTCTGAGTGACTGGAGTCGATGATGTTGGAACTGCTGCTTCAGTGGATCGTGGCGGAACTACTGACTGTCCTCTAATAATCTCCAAAATAGTATACAATTTTCTTTCGAGACTCTGGAGATGTGCCTCATGGGAGGCCAATACCTGCTCCTGCTGGTCCTGGCGAACCTGGATTCTAGTGAACTCCGCTGGGTCCATGATGGGGGCTTGATTATTCTGTCACAATCTCCCGCTTACCTCCCCCGTGTGGATCCGGTAGAGCAGGTCCTGAGCTGCACGGCAGGACACGGAGCGAGGGGCAGTGAAATCCTCCAACAAACTGAAGACTGGTGTTCAGCGAAAAGGGAGTAGAGGTAGCCAAGAAGATCCTCAGCAGAGCCCACCAAGGGAGAGCCTCCCCAGGCAGTCAGGAGTTCTCCTTGACACGGACCACTGGATACTATAGGCAATAATAACCAGCGAACAAGGAATTATCTCAGTGCACAAAGGATCCGCTGAATCATATACTTGCAAAACTTGCTGGGCAAAAGAACTCTCAGAGTACTGAAGATCAGATGAATTATAATTTGCTGGGCGAAAGAATCCTCAGAGTACTGAAGATCAAATGAATTATAACTTGCTGGGTCAAAAGAATTCTCAATGAACTGAAGATCAGATGAATTATAACTTGCTGGGTCAAAAGAATTCTCAGTGAACTGAAGATCAGATGAATTATAACTTGCTGGGTCAAAAGAATTCTCAGTGAACTGAAGATCAGATGAATTATCATTTGCTGGGCAAAAGAATTCTCCTTCCACGTATCAGCCTTGCTACAGAGTATCCGGTACCCAGGTAGAGGACAATACCACACTCAGCCAGCAGGGGGAGCAGTAACTGTACACTGACAGCCAGGAACGGATACTGGCCGCCTGCCTCGGCGTTCTCGAGGATGCTGCGAGACATACGCCGGAGTCCCGGAGCAGGCGGCTAGGAAACGCTGAAGGAGGGCTGGAGAGCTGGCCATGTCTCTATACCCTCTACGAGACCCGGGAGATCTCGGAGGGTGCCGGAGAATATAGCAATGCAAGCTAGAGTGAGGCAGCCATGGAAGAGCCAGGCAGACCTTGACGATCAGCCGGATGGTAGCAAGGAGGGGATGAAGATGCCAATCCAGATCCGAGGAGGGTCAAGACAAGCCGAATCGGACCAGGGAGATGAGATGCAGGAATGGAAGAGGAACAGCCAAATGAGCAAACCCAGAGAGAGTCAGGACAGAAACCGGACACAAAGGATACACAGGTACTGAGAAGGATGCACCAACACAGGGCTCAATAATCAAGCCACGAACACTCGTGGCGCCAGGGCTATAAAGGGCAGTGGCCAGGTCAAGGGTCATGACCTCCAGGGTCAGGAAACAAAGGAAAAAAAATAAAATAAAATAAAATAAAAAAAAGAATTCTGTAGAAAAATGGTCATGACAGTACCCCCCCCCCCCCCCCAAACGGGAGCCCTCCGGGGTCCCGGTTTTTCTGGAAATTGTCTATGAAAGGCTCGGACCAGGGTAGGAGCATGGACTCTAGTAGCAGGTATCCAAGATCTCTCTTCTGGCCCATAGCCCTTTCAATCAATAAGGTACTGTTATTTTATTTAACCCACGGTAATCAATGCAGGGGCGAAGAGACCCGTCCTTCTTTTTGATGAAAAAGAATCCAGCTCCCGCTGGAGAAGAGGATGGTCTTATAAATCCTTTAGCCAGATTTTCCTTAATGTAAGAAGACATAGCACGTGTCTCGGCTGGTGATAACAAGTATGATTTAGAACGAGGAGGAATAGTACCCGGGAGTAATTCAATGGCACAATCCCAAGGACGATGAGGAGGAAGTACCTTTGCTTTGGCTTTGGAGAATACATCCACAAACTCTGAGTACTGAGGAGGAATCTCGAAAGTCTTTAAGTCAGGAGCGTTAGCAAGTGCTGATCCCCCCAATACCTGCTTGATGGATTTTTAAATACAGGTTTGAAGGCAGTCTTTACTCCAAGATATTATTTGTCCCGAAATCCAGTCAATAACTGGATTATGTAGTCTTAGCCAAGGCAAACCAAGAATGACTGGGTTCATAGGAGATTGGATGATATCAAAGGAAATGGTTTCCTTATGCAAGCCTCCGACAGTTATTAGGATAGGCTGGGTCTCAAAACAAACAACGCCCTTTCCTAGAGGAGATCCATCGATGGATGAGACGAGGAGGGGAACCATCTTAGGTCGAAGAAAAATGCCCTGATTTTTGGCCCATTCCTCATCCATAAAAACCCCTGCTGCTCCTGAATCTAAGAAGGCCGAAATCTTAGAGGATTTCTCAGTCCATTCCAAAGAGATGGGAATCAAAATACGAGATGGGGTGGGTGGGGAGGGAAAAACAACAGCTGGCTTAATAGGTTCCTCCCTTCCAACCCTTAAGCCTTGGAGTTTCCCGGTTTTACAGGGCATTGTCGGACAAGATGCCCCTTCATGCCACAGTAAAGACATAGTCGCAATGAACGTCTTCGATTCTTCTCCTCCTCGAAGAGTTTTGTCCTATTCACTGATCCGATCTCCATGGGTTCAGCTGTGTTTTCAGTAGTAGAGCGTAGTTGACTCGTCCAGACCTGGGTTCTAAAGCGTCTACTTTTCTCTCTCTCTACCTGTCTCTCTTGGATCCTTTGATCCAAATCGAAGCATAATGAAATCAGTCCTTCTAAGTCATCAGGAATTGGTCTACAAGTTAGGGCATCCTTTAGGCGTTCATTAAGCCCTTTCCTAAATGCTGCCTTCAAGGCCCCAGAGTTCCAGTCGGTTTCGTATGCTAAAGTCCTAAATTCGATGGCATACTGGGACAAGGATCTGGCCCCCTGACGGAGTTCCAATAAGGATGCTTCCGCTGCTGACCTTCTGCCAGGACCGTCAAAGATGGCTCTGAAAATTTTAATAAAGTTGTCCGCATCTTGTAATATAGGTGAATCTTGCTCCACCAAAGGAGATGCCCAAGCCAAGGCCTCATCCTTTAACATGAAGATAATAAACGTGACCTTGGCTGAATCCAGAATAAAAGTTTGAGGAAAAGTCTTAAAGTGCAAGGTACACTGATTTAGAAAACCCCTACATTCCAAGGGATTGCCAGAATACTTATCCGGTAATGGAATTTTAGGGGGTCTTTGGAGGTTGCCAGTTTCTTGTGGAGTCTGAGTGACTGGAGTCGATGATGTTGGAACTGCTGCTTCAGTGGATCGTGGCGGAACTACTGACTGTCCTCTAATAATCTCCAAAATAGTATACAATTTTCTTTCGAGACTCTGGAGATGTGCCTCATGGGAGGCCAATACCTGCTCCTGCTGGTCCTGGCGAACCTGGATTCTAGTGAACTCTGCTGGGTCCATGATGGGGGCTTGATTATTCTGTCACAATCTCCCGCTTACCTCCCCCGTGTGGATCCGGTAGAGCAGGTCCTGAGCTGCACGGCAGGACACGGAGCGAGGGGCAGTGAAATCCTCCAACAAACTGAAGACTGGTGTTCAGCGAAAAGGGAGTAGAGGTAGCCAAGAAGATCCTCAGCGGAGCCCTCCAAGAGAGAGCCTCCCCAGGCAGTCAGGAGTCCTCCTTGACACGGACCACTGGATACTATAGGCAATAATAACCAGCGAACAAGGAATTATCTCAGTGCACAAAGGATACACTGAATCATATACTTGCAAAACTTGCTGGGCAAAAGAACTTTCAGAGTACTGAAGATCAGATGAATTATAATTTGCTGGACGAAAGAATCCTCAGAGTACTGAAGATCAAATGAATTTTAATTTGCTGGGCAAAAGAATTCTCAGTGAACTGAAGATCAGATGAATTATAACTTGCTGGGTCACAAGAATTCTCAGTGAACTGAAGATCAGATGAATTATAACTTACTGGGTCAAAAGAATTCTCAGTGAACTGAAGATCAAATGAATTATAACTTGCTGGGTCAAAAGAATTCTCAATGAACTGAAGATCAGATGAATTATAACTTGCTGGGTCAAAAGAATTCTCAGTGAACTGAAGATCAGATGAATTAACACTTGCTGGGCAAAAGAATTCTCCTTCCACGTATAAGCCTTGCTACAGAGTATTTGGTACCCAGGTAGAGGACAATACCACACTCAGCCAGCAGGGGGAGCAGTAACTGTACACTGACAGCCAGGAACGGATACTGGCCGCCTGCCTCGGCGATCTCGAGGATGCTGCGAGAGATATGCCGGAGTCCCGGAGCAGGCGGCTAGGAAACGCTGAAGGAGGGCTGGAGAGCTGACAATGTCTCTATACCCTCTACGAGACCCGGCAGATCTCGGAGGGTGCCAGAGAATATAGTAATGCAAGCTAGAGTGAGGCAGCCACGGAAGAGCCAGGCAGACCTTGACGATCAGCCGGATGGTAGCGAGGGGGGGATGAAGATGCCAATCCAGATCCGAGGAGGGTCAAGACGAGCCGAATCGGACCAGGGAGATGAGATGCAGGAATGGAAGAGGAACAGCCAAGTGAGCAATTCCAGCGAGATTGAGGACAGAAACTGGACACAAAGGATACACAGGTACTGAGAAGGATGCACCAACACAGGGCTCAATAATCAAGCCACGAACACTCGTGGCGCCAGGGCTATAAAGGGCAGGGGCCAGGTCAAGGGTCATGACCTCCAGGGTCAGGAAACAAAGGAAAAATAAAAAAAATAAAAATAAAATAAAATAAAAAAAAAGAATCCAAAATCATGGGCGTGTTCTTACTAGAATATAATTTTTTTCCCTTGAGAGTAGGAACTGTGCCTCTCATCAGCAACTGCAGTGTGCACAGTGTATGTGGTAAATAAAGGAAGGGCTAGGAACTATGGGCACATCTGCACTCACATCAAACACCTGGCACAACTCTATCCAAACACAATGACGCTTAGGGTCCCCAATGTGAAATCATACCACCAGAAACCAAGTACTGCTGCTGTCACTATGCCCCTTGTCCACTCTCTGCTAACGACATGTGACAACTTGCAGACAGTTTAATAATAATGATGATGAACCCTCCCTGTCACCAGCTTAGCATATTCTGCGTGATGGAATCTCCTCAGATGCCGCTTGATGTTCTGCTTGAAATTATCCTCCACCACACTGCCATGTGTGGTCAGCTCACCACATAGTGTGCAATGGGTGGACATGAACTGCCACATCCTGACATCTACTGAATGGCTAGCAGGTGGTGGTGAATGTAAAGAAGAACGAGGTGGATCACCAGAAGATGTAGTTATATCTTCCCGTGCCAGAACCGTAGAACAAGAAGGTGATGGCAAGTCAAGTGTTTTGCTTGCCATTGAACGTTCAGCCTCTGGCTGGTTTTCTCTGTTTTTCCTCCTCTTTGATTTCCACCTCCCCTCTTGCTGCCTTTGAAGAGAGTCAGGAGGTACAGCAACAGCGATGCCCAATTTCTTTGCTGGAGGTTTGACTTTAACATGTTTCATATAAATGTCATGATGTCTGTGTGTTATCAAGGTGGTTGTGCCAAAATGCATACCCTCCTTTCCCCTTTTCATTGATTTACCACAAATTGTGCACAGTGCCATCACTGATGACTGCACTGTGCCTTGCTCCAAGCGAATAATAGTCCCACACCCAGGATGTCTGGGGGAAGGGGAAAGGTGGAGAAGAAGGGTGTCTTTCCTCTTCGCCTCCACATTCTCCTTCACTAGCTGGGGAGGAGGCTGGTGTTGCTGCTCTTGCTACTACTGCCTCAGATTCAGCACTGCAACTAGGACCAGGACTATTTCTGCTTTCAAATGGAACCTGTCCTAGTCCCACATCACCGGACCCCATTCCCACTGTGTCCATGGTGGTCTGTGGCACACTAGCCTGCTGTTCAGCATCATACTGCCCTTGCAACTCAGCAGCAGCAGGAATTACAGCAATAGCAAACTCAACAAATTTCAAAATCTCACAGCTGGTAGTGGTGGTGATGCCCATCCCCACCCTTGTCTCATATTCCTTCTGTTTTGGGTTAAAAAAAGGCCACCCCAGCTTATCCACCATCTCTTCCACCTCAGCTTATCCGCCATCATCATCATCACCACCAATCCCTCCTTGCTGCTGCTATTTAACCAGACATTTAACCAATTGGAGGAGGTGATGAAAAATGTGTCAGAGGATCCCTACTGTCAAACTTGCCATCTCTTGTTGAGCTGAAGAAGGCAGACTGTCAGCACTAGCAGCAGTCACAGGCAGCCAATCTGTGCTCATGCTGGTGGTATTATTACTGCTAGGCAACAGTTCTGCCTTCTTTAGGATCATGTTCCATCTGGAGAATGCCATGAGGGGAAGAGGACTCCTAGGGTCAGGGGAATGTGTGGGCTCCCTTGATCACTAGTCTGCCTGCTCTGCAGTACTTCCCCTAAAACCTCAGCATCAGTAGGAGGATCTACTGTGGTAACGCTAGTCCCACCAGCTGCTTCATTATCACTATTACTACTAACACCAACCACATTATTAGTATGCTTACCCCCTCCCTCCCTCCTAACACTCTGAGTCTGTAGCTGCTGGACCTTCTTATTATTATTAGTAGTAGTAGAAGTAGTAGCTGGACTGCTTCGGGATGGCAAGTGTGACTTGGGGTCCCCTGCTGTTACATTTGACATCATCTCCCCCCCTGAGAATCACAAGAACCCAGGCAGGTGCAGCACTGGCAGCAGGCACAGGTAGCTGACCTGTCCTGCTCACACTACTACCCTCTTCATCCTCTGCCCGTGACATGCCCCAAGACCCCTAATGGTGTAAGGCAGTGGTTCTCAACCTTTCTAGTGCCGCAACCCTTTGATAAAATTTCCCAAGTTGTGGTGACCCCTAAGAGTAAAATTATTTTTGTTGCTCCTTCATCGCTGTAATTTTGCTACTGTTATGAATCGAAATATAAATATCTGATGGTTTTAGGCGACCCCTGGCAAATCGTCATTCGACCCCCAAAGGGGTCCCGACCCACAGGTTGAGAACCACTGGTGTAAGGGAACTGGCCATCATTGGGTCTGGTGAATCAGGGCATCTAGACCCTTTAATGTTAGTAGTGGTCACTTCTTCCTCCTCAGACTAACTGGCCGCATAACTGTCCTTCCAGCTCCTCGTTTTATCATTATTCAACTTGCTCATAGTGATAGCAGTTGCTATGAGCCTCTCCTGCCTCAATTTCACTACTAGAATCACAACACAACAGCCTAGTACCTCTCTCTGTAGCTGTTTGAATTGTGTGTGTCACTTCCTGGAAAATGTTGTTTTTATAGTGAAAAGGAGAAAAACATGTAATTAAATAGGTGAACATTTTATAGCCATTGAAAAAAATAGCAAAAAATTTTTGGCAATGGCCAAAAATTGAAAAGATTTTAATCACTCTATTTAAGGAACACAACGGTACCTTTAACTCACCCCTACTTATTACATAACTTGAATTATTACATTTTGAACTTGAGAACTTTCATAAACATCTTGAAAGTCTTCAGATCTAAAACTGGCCTGAACCTGCCATCTTATAAAAAAGGTTGGACTAGACTGCTTTGAAGCTCTGATTTTTAGCAATCGGAGTTATGATTTCTAATTAAAATCATCATGTTATTCTAATAACTCTGTTTCTGTGACAAGCATGTTTAAAGGGACAGTAATGTTTAATAATAAAAATATATATTGCAGGATTTATCCTGCTGTGTAAAAAGGGTACTCCCACTTCTGAGAGATGTTTTATTCAAAACATTCAGTTCAAACGTGAATCTCTTCTCCATGCCCAGAAAATTGATGGAGACTAGTAGAGTTAACATTATATCTTTAATGGCTAACTGGGTGGCTCTAGGGTGCAAGGTTTCAAGACAACTAGGACTCTTCTTCAGGCACAACAAGAATAAATGCTGAATACACAATACATGAGTTTAAAACACATGCACATTATTTTAACATTTAAATTCCACTGGTAGTGTGTATTCTTGTCATTAATGGTCATAGGCTCCATAGAATAACATAGGAACTGGAGAAGCGATATCACCGGAGAAGTAATCTCCACATTATCACCTTGTTATCACACAACACCCCCATGTTTCTGCTGTGATTTGCACCGTGTGATAAATATCAAATAACCAAATAGCACAGAGGGTTTGGATTTTGGTTTCTACTACAGCAGAAATGTTGTCGAAAGTCAGAATCCTATCCATCTTAATTCCAGTTGGGGCAATAATGAAGAAAGTGGCGCAGGGCTGGAGTAAATGTACTATATCATAGGGAACAAATGAAAATTACCAAAACTCATTTCTACAAGTCTCAAAGGAGTTTAAAAAAATTAACATTAATGGTAATTGGTTTTTAACCATTTATAGCTGATTTTCACCATAATTTGTCTATTTTACTTTCTTCAGAACAACCCAAATATTCTATACTGTTCATGGTGGCTAACAGTCAGTAAATTTACTGACAGTCAGTAAAAAAATGTAAATGTCTGGAAACATGCTGAGAAATCAGCAAGCAACAATGAATGTATTTTGAAGTTCTTTACTATATTACTTTAGAGTTACATAATGCACTTTGAGTATTTACCATAAAATCTCAGGACTAATGTGTATAATACTCAGGTGTAAATTACACCCAAGAGTTTAAGGGAAAACAAGAGTGCCTATGTATAATAGGCACCCTTGTTTTCCCCCTTTTCACAAAAAAACAATGACGGCTGCCAGATTCCTTCTGCCCCTCCCCAAGCACAATCCACTCTCAGCAGATTCCTTTACTTGCACTCAAGTCTCAGCCCTGTTGGATTACTCATCGACATCTTCACTGCGGGTGGCATGCTTGCATTGCCGTCCGTTTCCACCACTGCCCTGTCAGGACCTTTCAAGGAAAGCCATTGTAATGCCCTGTGAGGATCTCAAGGTCCTCGCAGGCAATACCGTAGATCCAATGCTTATATCTCTAAGCATTGGATCTACTGTATTGTCCTGAAAAGACCTTGAGGTCCTCACAGGGCATTACCATTGGCTTACATTGAAAAGTCCTGACTGAGCATTGGTGGAAGTGGGTGGCAAATGCAAGCATGCTGCCCACAGTGAAGCTGTCATGGAAGAATCCGACTGGGGTGAGACTTGAGTGTAGACTTGAGTGTTAGTAAGGAAAACTGCTGAGAGCGGCTTGCAGTGGGGTAAGCAAAAAAATATATATACTTTTTTCTTGTGTACAATACACAGCCCTCACTTCGCATAAGGTGAAGAGGGTCAAAACTGTGCATATTATACCTGAGATTTTACAGTAAATTGATTGTTCAAACATAAAATGTGGTTCAAAGAATGTCTGAAAAAAAGTGAATGTCAGTAAGGGGGAATTCATCATAGTATGGGAAAACGCCACATCAAATAAGTTGCTCTTCACAGCAGTTATTGATGGATTCCTTTGAGTATTCATCAAAGATCCCTCAATCCCTTCCCTTGTATGCAGAGCATGGCATTATGATGAAAAAATAGTCATTACAGCGATATGCACAACGATATGCATACTGTAAATGTATATGATTGCAAAAATGAATGAGTATGTAATAATACATTTTTCATTGGCCTAAGGTTCAATTTTCATGACAAGCTTTTGAATGCAACAGCCTCCCTTTATCAAGTCAAAATCATGCTAAATATCAAAATGAAACATCCAAGTTAAAGACTTGGGGCGAGATGTTCAGAAAGTGGTGGTAACTGAAATTGTCTGTAATCAGAATAAAAAGATCTTACACCACGATCCATCAATTCTCAGACATGTTTCCGTCATTTTTTGCATCCAATTCCACCATCTCCGTCAAAGGGAAAAAATCCGTCTTAAAAGTGGGTGTGGTTTAATCTTCCGTCATAATGTAAGGTATTTTCAGAAAAAAATATTCGCTTGAACGTCATTTTTTTGTCTCATTAATGTCATTTTTTCCCGACATAATAAAAATGGTCTAAACTTGGAGAAGAAAAATTTGTTTCAAAGACAAAAAAATGTCTTTGTTTCTTTGAAAAATTTTGTTTCAAAGACAAAATGAAAGACAATTTTTTAGATCAGAATTTTTAACGTCAATGTTCAATGAGATCTTCTTACCGTCATTTTTAATTATTTAGATGAATTTTCAAATGTGACGGATTTACTTTATGACGACTTTTTGAGCATCTCGCTCTTGGGTTACGGAAACACAAACTGATAAGCTACAGATCACACCAGTTTGATTGTTAAAGTAATGTGGAGAAGGGGGTGTGGATGACAGACAAGGAGAGGGGAAGACAGACAAAGACATTATATTCATTAATAAATGTAAAATAAGGAGGGGAATTGCAGGTCTAAGGTGTGTTAATATCAACTAGACGTTAATCAAATGAAGGAAATGTTATATTACCCCTCTGAGTGCCAGAGGGGTACACAACGCATTGCTTTGCAATGCTCTGCATACCCCTCTGGCACTCAAAGGGTTACCTTTTGGTAATGTGAGAGGAATACCAAGTCCTTATTTAGACCAATGTGTTTGATGCTGAAAAAACATATAATCCTTATTTGAAATATCTCTCTTGGATATCTTTGAAATTCCCTCTGAGTATTTTGATTTTAAAGTTATGGATTTTGTGGCTTATCTGGATGAAATGATGACCAACAATGGGGTATTGTTAGATTTTTATTGTATTTCTCAATAGATTGTCTGTATGAATTGATTCTTAGATTAAGTTTTAGGCCATTGTCACCGATGTAAAGCGGAACTATCATGTCAAAACGTGCTACCTGCCATTCATTGATACTATCCTTAGAATACTGAAAATAGTGTAATAAAGTTTGAAAAGTGTTGACGTAATTTAAAATCACACTACACATTCTGTGTAGTTTCATATATTGAACATTTACTGATGTACATGAAAATGATGCTTTAACCTTTTGCAATGCATTGGGTACCCATCTAAGACTAATATAGTCTATCCCAAAATGTGTTGATACATATTGCAGCAAGATTTGTTGCAAGTTTGTCCTATTATCAGTGTTTGTTCGTTCTGTGATTAGTTTTCTATCACCCTATTTTTGTTTCAGGTTCGGTGGTTGCCTGAATGCAAGAATAAGAGGTGAGGGCGAATATGGCTTTTAACACCACATCCTCTGTTAGTAGACACTGTAGCTCTTTGATGATGTTGCATATTTCTTCTAGTGGGGTGTTGAATGTAGTTACTAGTAGTAGTATATGTGTAGTGCCTTCTTTTCTTTGTATTCTAACACATGTTCACAGTAGAGTGACCAAGTGTCCCGGATTGCCCAGTACAGCCCTTGATTTTAAAGCAGAACTTTCATTCAAATTAAAGTGCCCCCCCAAATCATTATGCACATGGAGATATGCATAGCAATACTAGTATTATCCTGAGTAAGTCCAGCATTATTGAGAAATCCAATTTGTTCCAAGACTGATCGGCGGGCATCTTGCTGTAGCGGCATCTGTGCGCCTTTGCGATCAGTCTCTTCCTGTACCTTAAAGGAGCAGTAAACTTTTTTTTATGAAAACACATATTTTACAGAGCTTTTCCTGCTGAATAAAACAAGGTCACTCCCATCGCTGTCAAAATTTATAGCAGTTTAAATAATCAGGAAGTGAATTTACTGTGTTTACTTCCTGATAGTTCTAACTGACAGGAAGTGACAGGCAGTTTCTGTCACATTCTATGGAGAACTGTTATGTCTGACTTTTCTGACTTTCCTCTCCATTAGACTTTAACAGGAAATCTAATTAGAACTTGACCACTAGAGGGCACTGCTAGTGTAAAAAAACATGGGTTTAAACTGTAATAACTCTGGAAATATAAATCTCTCGGCAGTGAGAGTACCCTTATTTTACTCAATAGGAAAATCCCTACAATATATATTTTTTCATAAAAAAAGTTTACTGCTCCTTTAAGGTACAATGCAATTCCCCCTCACCAATCCTAGAGGAGACTGGGACAGACATCACAGGCGCATAGATGCCTCTTCGGCAAGATGTCTGCACTGATGCCTAACTGTGCGTCTCGGTACAAGTTGGATTTCTCAATAATGCTGCACTTATTCAGGATAATACTAGTAATGATATGCATATCGCTATGTACATAATGATTTGGGTGGCACTTTAATTTGAGTGAAAGTTTGGCTTTAAATCTGTGTCCCATGTACCGGGCAGCCTCACTTTGGGACAATACAAAATCCCAGAATGAAGACTCAAGAGCACAGAATTCTAAACACTAGAAAGAGAACTAACCATTGTCTTCTGTTACAGAAAGTGATGCCTCTCCTGGGCTACAAGAAAATGGCCTCCACAGAGAGCTCTAAACACCTAGAGAGAGAACAGAACCTTGATCCTGAAGTCCACCAGGAGCTGCAGTGCAATTGTGTTGCAGTGTAATACTAGTCTAAAGCTTTGGTTGTGATATACTTTATCTTGTAGTCCACAACAGACATCACTTTCTGTCACAGCAGTAAACGGGCAGTTTTCCCTCTAGTGTTTAGAACTGTGTGGTGCACCAGAGAACGAGCAGGATGTGCATGATGTCCAGTGATGTAGAATGATCCCTCCTGTATAGCTGCACTAGAGCCCAGGACAAGTACTCTACTGCTATTGTCTCCGCAATATGCCGGAATGTCAGAAAGGAAATGTGGTCAACCTAGTTAATGGTGTGTTTTCAGTGAAAATATTATTTATTTGCGACTGCAGCCTTTCTGTTTGAATGACTCAGATGTTTTTAGATTATTTTTCTGTTATCAGTTTCATAGCACATGTGGTGGTATCTGATAGCTTGGCTATGAAGAAAAAGGATGGTACCGTGTTAGCCAGCGGAGTAGATAGGATTCAGTGTAGCAAAACACTCACAAGAGTGGTATAAAGGTGATACCATTTAATGGCTAACTGAGGACATATCAAGTGCAAGCTTTCTGGACACTAAGGTCCCTCTGTGTACGCATACATTTTGGTTCAAATGTATGTCATACTCTGTAAATATAAATGCAGTGTTATTCTAGATTTGTTTGTTAACCCATCCCTGAAGAAGAGACCTTAGTGTCCTGAAAGCTTGCACTTGTTATGTCCTCAGCCATTAAAAGGTATCACCTTTATACCACTCTTGTGAGTATCTTGGCTATGAAGGATAGATTGTTTAGTGTGATATTGGTAAAATCTGGAGTTGTGAAGCTAAGTGCACCTGTCCATGTATATGTATGAAGGCATTTTGCCTCATTGCCTGTAATGGACAATTCTATGAACTTTCAAAATGAGCTGACAACCCTCACATTTCTCATAATATAGATTCTCAGCTATATGCCCTGATTACTGTAATGCATAGATACTCCAGTCTTCAAGGAACCATTAAAATACAACCGCTTAGGCACACCTACCTACTGCTTCCTGGTACTGTCACCAATTTAAAGACTAAGGAAGCATTACCTGGAGTAGAATATATGAGAGCATTGGACTCTCGCTCTGAGACTCTGGCAGCTCACCTTCCTTACAGTAGAATACCGATGAACAGATACGGTCCAGTCATTGCTGAATAGGCAAATGGCGATTTGTGCAAAGAAATTCTCGGATTACCTTGCGCACTAAACCATTTGCTTCCTGAAGAATTTCGGCCTAAATGTTTTTATTATTGACAGTAACTACACCTTGCAACTGTACCTATTTAGCAAGTACAGTACATTATTGTACCTTATAAAACAGCACGGGAATGTTGTACTTGTACTCTTTAATGAATAGAAAAGTGAACTGTGCTGGGTTAATTCGCAGGAAAGAAAAAAGGTCACAGTTACATGAACGATCATGGACATAAAGTGATTTACCTGATAGAAATAATATCGCGCCATGGAAAAGAGAAAAAGCTCATTAAATCTATGGACACGTCTTTGTACATATCTGCTGTGTGTTGTGTCTGGATTTTACAGATCAATGTTTGCTAGCAATCTGTTTTAGAACTCCGGTAGAGGCAGCGGCTGCGCGTGCAACCATTTTCAGTTGCGATAAGCAGGAAAATATATTTTCTGAAATTAGCAACCCTTATGTTGTTCCGCTCTATTTTTGCCCTCCTATTACTATTGCTTATATGCGCCTTTAAAAATGACGTAATCACTCCCCTTTCTCTTGCCCATGCTTGTCCACGTCTCCCAACTCCGTTCTAGTGAGCGCAGGCCCGTGGACTTAAAGGGGAAGTCAGCGCCTTCTGCGGCCCTGCAGCGCTTCAGTCATCCCCGGGCTCTCCTGAACTTCCCCGCTCAGCTGCAGCGGTGGAGAAGGGGACGCAGTGAGGTGAGCAAGCTGGTAATGTTCGGAGATTTGGCTGGGATCTCACTTGTGTAGAGATGGGATACACTTTTTACGGGTGAAGGAGAGTACTCCTTTACCGCATGGCTGACTCTCACTCATTATAACATACGCTAAAGATAAGCGCAGACTGTCCCTGCAGCTGTGGTTGGTCTACAGTTCCCATCACCTTCAGCAGGCCAAGGGCAATCTGAGGATGATGGAAGCTGTAGTTTAACACAACTAGATGACGACAAGTTGTTCTAGTGGTGGGGACGATACGCAAAACAATACGACAGATTTGTTATGACTCCACATTTACTTTTCACGTTAACACAGGGAAATGTAACCGATATTTGATTAGTCAATTGTTTCCTAGAAGCCAGTGTAGATGTATTGATAGCAAAAGGAGTATATCACCGACGCTTGATTCATGAGGTGTTCCCTGCAGATGAGATATTTATGTAAATTGCCATTGGTTGTACAGTTGTCTATACCTGCCTCTCATGGCTCACAACTTTGCTGGTCTGTAAACAGCACACATCTCTATGTTTCATAGATTGGTGTATGGAAGCATTTAGTGTATTGAATGTTGACTAGAAAAGGCTGGATTCTATTACAGGAGATACATTTTAAAACTCGTTTATCAAAAATGTTCCCATTGAAGTCTATGGGGAAAACTGGAACTAAACGCAGAGATAAAATTAGCACCTGCAATAGAATCTAGCCCAAAATGTTTGAAACCACCTGTCAGTGAACCTGCTCTGCATTGTGTTGGATGGCCTCTTTAACATTGAAAAATATAAGCATACATGTTATGGTTTTTGCGTTTGCATGTATGTTTCACATCTTGTAAGTTTGTCTTGGGTAGTTAAAACTGGACAAACACCATCCCATTTTATCTTAGACTGTCCACTACTGTCATTAATTTCTTGATTTGCTATAGACTACTTCAACACATTTCTAGCAACCAATGGATTAAGCAACACTGATCCATGTGGAAACATAAGGATGCATATTTTGGTATTGTAAAACCATTTCATTTACTAACAAATTTTAGAGGCTCTGTGGGCTGACATATACAATGGGAGCATACATAATAAAATATGTTAAAGGGCATTTCAATAACCCATCTAATATTGGGGAGTTTGAAAAAGGCCAGCTGCTACTCTAAGTACAAAAGGCTTCCCACTTAGGAAATGTAATCCATAATGGGATATTTTAAGTACCTTGAAACTGACTGGAGAAATTATTTTGTTTTGTTGTTCCAGAAAAAAATATCTTACAAGTATGCAATTTCATGTCCCAACTAGTAAAGGAGCAAATTAGAAATGAGGTCTTGCTGGATATAATGGTCTCAAACAATTTTGAAACTATATACAATATACAGATAAGGGGAGCATTTGGGTAGCAATGATCACAATAATGTATCCTTTGACATTAGGTTGAGAAACCCATTAACAAGGGTTTAACTAAATATTCAACTTTAAAAAGGCTAATTTTACAGTGTTAAAGGATGTTTGATTGGATGTATTCTTCAAAGACAAAAAGACACATGAAAGTTGGAATTTGTTCAAAATGTTGTTGCATGAATATTTCAATAAATACAGTTGGGGAATGAACAGAAGAGGAACGCATTAAGATCAGTGTGGCTTAACAAATTGTTTTCCGGGGTGAGAACTAAGAAACAAGTTTTAATCTGCTTGAAGGGTCAGGCACATCATTAAAGTGCAATAGAATCTGCAAACAAATGAGTAGGCTATCTAAAATTAAAAATGAGGAAAGCATTTCTAAAAAGAAAAAAAATCATAAACATTTCTACTAGTGTATATAAACAGAACAAGGCTGATACGGGCCTCTTAAAACCTAGACAGGTGAATTAGTGAGGACAAGGCAGTGACTGACACATTTAAATGTAATATTTCCTCTGTATCTACAAAGGAAGTAACACAGGCATTCTATAGGTAAAACAGAGGAATTTCCTCCATCATGTACATGGCTTACTGAGGACAAAGTCCAAAAGAGACTGGAAAAGATTATGGTGAATGAAGTCCCTGGACTTGATGGCATTTACCAAAGGAAATTAGTTCAGTAATGACAAAACTATTATACTTAACCCCTTAAGGACCCATGACGTGCCAGGACCATCACGCTGATTCTGGCACTTAACCCTTTCAGTGCCAGAGAGGTATGAGAGCAATGCATTACATACCTCTCTGGCACTCTAGGGGTTAAGGACCAGTGACAGTCCTGGCACTTCATGGAATTCTGGGATGGAGGTGTGGCTGAACGCCGCTCTTCCATTCTACAATTCAAATCCCCTTAAAGGACCACGGAGCTGCTTTTTAAAGAGATGTATCACCCCAATACAAGTTAGTATTAATCATTAGTTTATAGAGCGAATATAAGTAAATGTTCATTTTTATTTATTTTTTATTTTTTTTAAAAAAAGCTCCTGATTGTCTAAGTTTAAGTTATAAAGTCTGGGCTGCCGCTACCTCCGGACAGACTGTGGTTACCTGCTACGTAACTGCAGTCCTTCACTCTGCCTCTGCTCCTGTTAATTTGATTCCATAGTGGGCAAGATTAACTGTTGGTACAGAGGACTATGTGATGATCAACATCATTGTTAGTAGAATTTAGCATGGTTTTATGAAGAATAGATCTTTTCATACTAATTTTGCTTGCATTTTTTTTTTGAAGGGGTAAGTTGTAACTCGAACAAAGGGTAATTGCTGTTGATGTTGCATATCTGGATTTTGCAAAAGCCTTTGATACTCTGCCTCACAACCGGTTACTGCATAAATGTAAAAGGCTTATCTTTGAGATGAGATGTCTGTGCGTGGATAGAGAACTGATCAAATGATAGACGTCAGAGAGCAGTTGTAAATGGAACCTTTTCTAGTTAGTTTAAAGTTTTAGATCTGGGCCAAGTTTATTAAAGGGGTAGTAATGTTTCACAAAAAAGCAGCTCCCATTAATCTTCATAATAATTGTGCTGTAGAGAACGTTATTTCAGTTCTGTCTGAGTTGTAGTTGAAGAATAATTGAATGATAAAATGTCTCCCTCCCACCCCTTTTACTGATTTAACACTGCTCACCTCAGAGCAGCAAGGCTGTCAGGATGGATTGCAGCAAGGCACCATCTTCAGTGAGCACAAGGAAAAACCTGTTAAGGGGGACAGGGTTTTCCTTATGCTTACAGTAAGAAGATTGTCCCTTGCCTGGACCTGTCCAGTCAAGAGACCAGATTCCACATCTGAGGTTAGGTGGCTTACGCTAGGTAAAAGGGACGGGAGGGGGATACTTTATCATTCAATTACTCTTAAACTAAAACTCTGACAGTATTGAAATAACACTCCCCATGGCTCAAATACTATGAAGATTAATCAGAGTTGCTTTTTTGTGAAACATTACTATCCCTTGAATGATCTGGAAGTTGTTATTGAAAGCAATGTCTCAGTCCTGTGTAAGGAAATAAAGAGCAAGATAATTTTCTCTGCAGAAAGGTTTGGACAAAATGTGACTGGACATATAGTGTGCAGGTAAGGTGTAATGTGTGTAAATGTAAGGTTTTGCATTTGGGGTGCAGAAACAAGCTACATGTACACTAAATGGGGAAACTACTGTACTTGGGGAATGCTTGTTAGAGAAAGATTTAAAGGGATAGTAATACTTCGTTTTAACTTTATTTTATATTGTAGGCATTAAAAAAACATGAAGAATGATATAAGTCTTATCTCTCAAACCTTTATGGTTTATGAGATATTCACAAGCAAAGTTTCCCCCTCCCGCCCCTTTTACCTACTGTAAACAATCTCTTCTCAGATGTGGAATGCAGTCCATAGACTGGACAGATAACAGAAGGGGACACTCTTATTCCTTTGAAAACAATGAAATCCCTGCCCCCCTTGACAAGCTTTTCAGGTTTTTCTGTTATCTTAATAGAAGATTGTCCCTCTCTGCAGTCTACCTGGGCACCTCCGTTCTGCCTTGGCTGAAAAGTGTTACATCAGTAAAAGGGGCGGGAGGGGGACACTTTGCTTGTGAATATCTCTTAAACCATAAAGGTTTGGGAGATAAGACTTATATCATTCTTCATGTTTTTTTAATGCCTACAAAATAAAATAAAGTTAAAACGAAGTATTACTATCCCTTTAAGAGTGCTGATAGACCACAGCCATGTGCAGTGTCACTCAGCTGCTGCACAAGTCAACAGGTACTATCCTGAATTGAAGAAGAAGAAAATAAAAAAGTTGCATGAAAATATAATTACACCTCTATGTACATCCTTGGTAAGGACTCATGTAGAATATGCAGTACAACTTTGTTCAATGTAGAGCAGAAAGCCAAACAGTGGCACCACCCTCAGACTTAATACAACGTAAAACTCGCCAACATTTTTGTAACTTGAAGACAGGGTGCTGAACGGATAAAGAGAAGCCAATCTGTGTGAAATGCGTGAGACGGTCCTTCCAGTGTTCTGCAAACTTGTGAATAAAGAAAGTGATTTTATCTGAAACAGTTTGTAGTGTGATAGATTTTTTTTTTCTTCTCCTTGTACAATTTTGTTCTCAGTGTCTTAAAGTGTTAGTAATGTCCAAGTAAAAATATTTAGCATTTTGTAGAGCTGAAAAAGATGAACTGAATGCAAAAAAAAACGTATCTCTCAAACCGCTATGGTTTGAGAGATACATGCATTCAAAGTTTGATGTTTCCTGCTGTCAGCTGTAAAGCTGTCAGCAGGAGGAGATCTGAGTCGGCAGACACGGAGGATCTGCAGCAGAGCCGCAATCTCGTTATTTAAAATGAATGTCTTCATTGGAATGGTCTAAAAAGTGTTCTTGCAAACCAGGCACACTTTTTAGACCATTCCAATGAAGACATTCGTTTTAAATAACGCAATTGCGGCTCTGCTGCAGAGCCTCATTGTCGGCCGACAGATCTCCTCCTGCTGACAGCAGGAAACATCAAACTTTGAATGCATGTATCTCTCAAACCATAGCGGTTTGAGAGATACATTTTTTTTTGCATTCAGTTCATCTTTTTCAGCTCTACACAATGCAAAATATTTTTACTTGGACATTACTAACACGTTTAAAAAAAAAAAAAGGAAAAAAAAAAAGTGAAGTTGCCTTCAATAAAACTGGTGGATGGATTGATCTGCTTTATAATGACATTAGCCAAACTGATTTTGTTTACATTTGAGAAGAGACATTTAAGTGGTGATATGAATGCCGTTTACAAATCTATTCAAGGTTAAGAAAAAATAACTGATAAATTATTTATTCAAACAGCTTTTAAAAAGTATTTCGTGCCCTTTTATCTCTGAACAATATTGAGAATTGACAATTTGTTTTAATGCAGACAGGTAAATATCTTTCGATACATGAATTACTTTCTTTACCCACTTGGAGCTTCATTGGAAATGGCTTCAATATGTGTGTTTTGCTTATTTGTTTTCTTCCCCCTTCCTCTGGACCAACAAGGGTGCGGCATGGGAAGAAACTTATTGATGCAAGTCATTATTTATTTATATTTGCCTCATCAACTATGTTACTTGGCCCTATGAACTTATATATGTGAATGACCATAAGTTTTTCAAGAAAAGGGCAGTTTAAATTCCTGCCGCTGTGATCTCTGGGTAGCATCATAGCCAGAAATTTTAATGAAGGTATACTTGTCTAGACACATCAACAGGCCAGGATCAGTGTATCTTTATTTCAAGGCAACAACTGTTAAATTCTGTGGAATAAATTAACAATGTTTTGAGTGTGACTTAAGTCAGTCTCACACTTTTTCATTTGGTATAGTTTAAAATATATTTTTTAATATTTCTTTCCTGTCATCCCCTTCTGCATTGAAGCGGCTTACCTGTCGACCGACCTTCAGAGGTTCAGTTACCACAGTAATGCATTCACTCATATGCCGAGGTGTAATTAATCTTTAAAGGTAACTCGGTGTATTGAAGACCTTTCTAACTTTTAAGGGTCTAAAATTCCCATTTGAATCAATCGACCTGGTTCAGCAGGTTTTCCCCAGAACTGATAGTTTACCATTTAATTTTACAGTTGTTTTTAATTAATTTTCTCTGTTTTCTTCCTAGGATTCCTATGACAGGCGCCTTTAGGCGTATAATATATCAGACTACTAGGACGTTTTGCCAGCTACCACAAAGGATCCCTACAAAAGCTGCTTTTTCTGAATGGTGGAACCCACCTCCCTTGCCTCGTCATAGTACCTTTCTCTTGGGTTTTACTGTAAGGGTTTCCAATTGCCACAATATGGCTGAGCAGCGCTACTGTGTAGAATATGCCAAGCGTGGCACTGCTGGTTGCAAAAAATGTAAAGAAAAGATTGCAAAGGGCTTGGTACGTATAGGCAAGGTGGTACCGAATCCTTTTAGTGAGTCTGCAGGGGACATGAAGGAGTGGTACCATGTTAAGTGCATGTTTGAAAAACTGGAACGAGCACGACCAACCACTAAAAAAATTGATGACCTGACAGAACTGGAAGGTTGGCAAGCACTTGAAGACCCAGAGAAAGATCTTATTAATCAGCTCGTTAAAGGTAAGGTAGATTCCAGTTGGTACTGTTTAATGTCTTTTTGAAATGGTGTCATACTTAAAGGAACAGTAAATGGTAGAGAAACAATGCTTATTTAAATGTCCAAGAAAGTTCATACTTCCTAAGCTCACGTGATCTCTAGCCAAATTCTGAAGAGACAGGTGAAAGTTGTCTCTTCCAGTATGATCAGAGACTGGGCTTACAGTGTCTTTCTCCCCTCTCAAACCTGCAATACTTCTGCTCTTGCATTCCTCAATCTAACATACAACTTCCTCAGAACTGTTATATTCTCCATTGTTCTTGTCTCCTGATTTGGTGGGTTTATCACCTGTTAACACCTGTCACTCCTGCCTTTAACACTTCTCTAGAGTTGCATCACAAAACACTAAAGCTTATGACCATTTTTTAAATAACTAGAAAGAAAAAGCTTAGCATTTCCTTGTTTGACTCCCCCCCCCCCCCCCCCTTCTTTATGTTCTTCGCATTTCTCTTCATACTACTTAGATCCAGGCCACATTTTCTTAGATCTGCGTATCTGTCTCCCTTCCCCCTGTCCTGTCAGCATCTCCCCACTTTGCATTGCCAACACAGATGTTCTTCCTGCTTTTCCCCACTTCACTTTGCAATGTGGACTTGCTTGTTCTTGGACATGAGCACCCCCCCCCCCAAAGCCATTCTTGTACAAATCACTGCACCCAGCCATGGGATGGATGGCAGTAGGGAGGACTTTATAGAACTCATTCCTTCTTCACGTGGCTGGCAGTGATAGTTAGTTACAACTAAAATATATTTTTATAGTAATGGACGTTCTCAGTATGCTACCTCTAAAGAGTTTGGAAATCATGAGATTGTTAATGCTAAATAAAATGTACATAGCAAATGAAAATTCAAGGCAATGTTTAAAAAGGTGGCTTATATTTTTTGACTGTTAAAAATGTATTGCTTTTGTTCTCAGAACTTGCTGCCAAAGCAGGTGCTACTCCTCGAAAAAAGACCCCATCAAAGGCAAACCAGTCCCCAGCAGCACAAGGGACAACCCCAATGAAAGCACCTGCAGCCAGTCCTTCACCTCTTAAGTTTTCCGGATTCTCTGGTAATTTCTTTAAAAAAAAAAAAAAAAAATCACTGTCTTTATGCCAAGACATGTATGCTGGTACTTAATCTTCTTTAGGAATGGTTTAGTAAATGTTGCATGATCATGAAATAACAGCTGGCCACTTACCTAAAACAGGGTTTTGTTTTGTTGTTGTTGTGTTTTTGTTTTTTTTGTTTTTTTTGTTTTTTTTAATTTTAGTTTTAAGCTTTCAGTATAAAGCTGTTTTGATCTTTGACCAAAACACTTTGAGAACTGCTTTGCATATCAAATAAATATACACATTTTAGCACTTTCAGAGTCTCAGGTTGCAGACACTGACCATAGCAATTTTAACACACAGTGATGTAGCTAAGGACTAGTCAGTTGTTACAACTTGCAGTGTGTGTGTGTGTGTGTATATAGGAGTTGTAGCCCCCTCCACCATCACCACAGCTGAAGGTTCAACAACTGGCTCCCCATTAATGTAACTCTTCCTCCTAATGTAACTCTTCAATCAAGAAACTTGAGTTTTTTTTTGTTTGTTTTTTTTTGTTTTTTTTTTTCCCCTGTTTATATTCAGCAATTGTATTTTCTATACATGCCTTCTAAAACTTGTACTGAGTGATATTTTAAAAGATTTATTATACACACACAAAACGATTGAGTTTATGAATATCACAATATTTTATACATATTTATTAATTTTTTTTACTTTATTTTATTGAAAGCAAAAATAAGGTACAGGTTCAAAATCGGTCATAATGGGTACATAAAGTATAAGCGCATCATATCTTGTAGATTGAAGCAAATTAATGCATACCACATGTGTGAATAACCATAACACCGTAGCTGAGGCACTGAAGAGATGCACAAAAATGTAAGAAAATTATGAATAAGGCCTACAGACTTCTAAAGGAAGACAGTGCATGAAAAGACAGGGGTGATGAAATGAGGAGTTGGATAAGTGGTAAGGAGGGACACTCACAAGCGTCAACACACTCTAAACCTTTAATTCAAAAAACAGGTTTCCATAAAAAATGTTTCTCTGCTAGGTAATAATAATTTCAGAAAGGGGAGGGGGTACGCAGTGAGAATAAAAATACAGTTTAGCTTGGGCTCCAAGGAAGGCTGAGAAAGATTAAGCAAAACTATCACTGTAGAGGATCCACCACAATTTCACACCAAACCTCCTTCTAGTCTGGCAGGAATGGTTCATTTCCCCAGGAATGTCTACCATGTTGCAGATCTTTATATAATGGGCTCTTGTAAAATTGTTGAATTGCTTGAGAAAATAGTGAGGTACTTGGTGGTTAGATAAAATGGGTCTCTTGAATCATAATTATTTGGGCTCTATATTTAAGAATACTATGCTTCTGTAGAGTATTAAACCCTTTAACATTAAGAGTCTGTTTCCATTGCAAAACCAGGGATGGTGAGGGAGACTAAGGGGGTCAAGGAAAATCTTTAAAACTAAATTAAAGGAGGAGGGTAAAAAAACACAGAAAATCAGTAGGAAAAGAGAGAGCAGGCTAAGAAGGCTACTGCCTTCAATGTAACTAGACAGTAGTATTTTGAATATGCAATTATATAAAAATATTCCAGCAATAAGTTTTTGGGATGAGAGCAAATTCACTAATGGAGGCTTAACTAAATGCAGCTATATCAAGGTGGGGGGTGAGCGGTGAAAAGAGTAACGCACAAGATAATATATATTCACCTCTAAGTGAGCAATGAGCAAATATAAGAGAAGCTATTACTTCTGACACATACCTAATCTCCCAAGCAAAATGCAAAGAAACAAGTTATAAATTAAGTGGAAGAGCAATTGGTGTGTTTCCATCATAAGCATCAACAAACACAGTGACCGTTTCATAATTCTAAAACCATTAATACATGACATATTCAAGAAATGGAACTACCAGGGTCCCAAAGAGGAACTTCCAAATCTGGTCCATAGCCGTCCCATCTAGCATGCAGCGAGTTGAAAAGATACCAGCAATAATACAACAGAGTAATAAGATAATATTGGTCATAAAAGAAGAAATGCCGACAAATCAAATGAGGAGGTAGCGAAACTTCAGTGAAGAGAGGACATCATAACACTGCCTGAGCAGTGTTTGCTCAGCAATGCTTTGCATAACCCTCCGGCACTCAAGGGGTTAAGGAATGCCATAATTGTTGTTGAAGTGGCTAGTGTTTTAACATTTGTGCCACAGGACAGAGGAGCATGAAGCAGAGGAAGCGTCCTCCAAATGGTGACACAATACACTTGCTTATCGTGGCCAGTATGACACCATACAGTTGCATATGCTTGGCAGACAGCACAAAGCAGCACTAGAGAGACAGTCCTACAAGCGCTCACAGCATAGCCTTGCATAGCATGGTATATGCCTTCTAGCAAAGGCTGGATTCCCCATTCCCTTTTAGCCCCTGCCCTTTCCTCCGTTTCCTACTACAAATCTCTTACGTTGTTTTCCCACATAAGAAACTTTTTTTTCTCATCCCCAGTATCCTCACTGTTTCTACCACTTCCAATCCATTCCTCAACCCCCTGTTCCCTCCAGTGCCAATCTTATTCAGTTCTTTCTTCTCTTGTCCCTCACTTATGCTATGAGTGTCCATCAGATAGCTCTGTAGTTGTAAATGCAACTACCATCATTTTCAGCTTGGCAAAGGAAGTTCAAGCCCAGTTACCACTTGTGAGGCATGTATTTCCTGCCCCTGCTTTACTCTGTGTAATGTCTTGTTGCAGGTACACTCTGGGACTACTGACAAGTTGAATGTTATTTTTGGCTGATGCACTATTCTGGGCATAGTGGCAAGTGTTGAAATCCTTTCAATTGTTCACAAACTTGTAGTTCTAAGAGCATGTACTTCCAGGAAATATAGCACTGCTTAGTAATAATAAAGTAGAAATACCAATTCCAGCATGCCATGCATCTAATTGCCTTTTCCATTTTTAGTAGATGTTCAGCAGACTACCAGAAACAGGCACATGCACAATGTATGTTAGTAGGTTAAGCCGTGTTTCTTGTACATTACCAGTACCTTTCTGAAGTGCAACAACATTATTTTTGTTCTTAACAGCAAAGCCAGGTCAGTCTCCATCCACCTCTAGCTCCAGCAGCAGCTCAAGTCTTTCCACTGCAAAATGTGACCCCAAACATAAGGATTGTCTTCTGCGGGAGTTCCGCAAACTTTGCGCCATGGTGGCAGAACAGGCAAGCTACAACACCAAGACACAGATCATTCATGACTTTCTCACCAAAGGAACCAGTGGAGGTATTGAGAGGAGGGAGAGGGGCCAGTGACTGGCAAAATAAAATTCCTATTGATTTTAAATGGTGCTTTTAAAGGTGCAATGAGTCCTTGGACAAAACTGATACTTGTACAGCAACCTGTTGAAAGAAAATAAAAAGAAAAATGTACTGGCATCATTCTAAATAAGTCTTCTGGTCTTCTAAAGATGTGTTGCTAGAAAAAACTGTTCCAAATGCCTATAACTATGTGACACATATGCAATAAAACTCATGAAAGAAATTTTTATATAAACAATTTTTAAGATTGTGTGCCACACCTGTTTGTTTATTTTTAATTCTTTATCCCCTATCTTACCCGTTTCTTTAAAGCCGTGCTGACTTCCACTTTTTGTGGTTATTTGATTATTGCTATTGCATTGCTTTCCTCTCTGATCCTTAAGAGGTTGCTAGAGTTACTGAATGGAATAAAATCAATCATTTAAAATTCCTCAATCCACTTTCTCATGACTGATTCTTGGGTTGACTTGTTTCAGATACATTCCATGGTGATACATATCTGACTGTGAAGCTGCTGTTACCGGGTGTTATCAAGAGCGTGTACAACCTCAATGATAAGCAGATTGTGAAACTCTTCAGCCGTATTTTTAATTGTAATCTTGAAGAGATGGTGCGTGATCTAGAACAGGTATGTGTAGAGCTGTAGACAAATTATAGACTGGACGTGTAATTTTGGTGGAAATGGGGTGTGCGATATGCTGGTAGTGGGGAAAATGAGGATTAAACAACCTTGTCCTGGTTACCAGAATGCTAAGCCCATATCTGAAACAGGGTTTGTCTATATGTACCTGCCCGGCTAAGCTCCTATCAGATTGGGGTTGGAATTAACTTCTTCCCTCACATCAATGATTGTTTTCTTTTGCTTAAATCTTACTTTTATCTGGGTGCATCAGGACCCTTTTGTTGCCACTCAATTTTGTGATAGTCAATCAGTACTGGCAACAGGAAGGCACATTCTGTTTTCCCTTTCCTCTCAGCCAAATCTTTCAGGTCGTGTGAGAGGATCGGGGAAGCCCACCAACTTCATCACCGATATCCACAATGATGTTTCAGAGGTAGGACACTGTGAGTGCCTTCCAGTCACCGGTATTGATCACCTATCATTATTGGAAAGATGAGCAATGCCAGGGTGCACCAGGAGAAGTCCTAATGCCCCACCCACAAACCAGGTCTGAATCAAAATTTTGTTCAGTAAAGCCAGAGGGTTGTTCAACACATTGCTTTGTAATATGTTGGATTGTCTCTCTTGTACTCAGACTCCCCTTTACAGAATAATAAGAGCAGTGACCAGGTTCTACGAGACCCTGATCACTGCTTTCACTACAACATGCTTGTGATTTGCTCTCTTGCCAACTGCTGAATATATCTTTGCCTGTCAGCAGGCAAAGTTGTGATTCACTTTCATTGAGCCTTCAGATCACAGAAATGTATAGGGGCCCATAACGGCTCCCCAAGACTGGAGGAACACCATCAATACGGATGTTGCTGGGGGTTGAATATTAAAAAAACACAACCTCACAAACAGTTACACAATTCAAATTTGTTTCCTTAGATCTATGAGAATTTGAATACAGACTTTCTGGGTTCATGTTAAAGCGATAGTAATGTTTAAAAAAAAAAATAAAAAAAATCCTCATTTAATCCTCAAAGTGGAGAGTGTTCTTTCAGTAGTGTCAGAGTTGTAGTTCAAGAGTAATTGAATGATAAAGTATCACCCTCCCTCCCCTTTTACTGATGTAACACTGATCACCTCAGAACAGCAAGACTGTCCAGATGGATCGCAACAAGGGACAATCTTCATGGAGCGTAAGGAAAAACCTGTCAAGTGGGGCAGGGTTTTCCTTATGCTCACAAGATTGTCCCTTGCTGCGATCTGTCCAGTCAAGAGAGACCAGATTCCACATCTGAGGGGAAGCGGCTTACACTAGGTAAAAGGGGCAGGAGGGGGAAACTTTATCATTCAATTACTCTTGAACTACAGCTGTGACATTATTGAAATAACACTCTCCATGGCACAAATACTATGGAGATTAATCAGTGCTGCTTCTTCCCCCCCCCCCCCATTGGAAATCAGAATTGTCTAGAGTATAAAACACATCACAGATAAAGTATATTTTGCCCTACTATACAGTCCCTTCTCTTTTGAAACAACATGAAGGAATGAACAAATATCTGTTTCAACAAAAAGCTGAAATTGTCATTTGTTTACATCTTAATATGTTTTAGTCTGAGACTCTGGAAATGCTTTATTTTTGTTTTAATTTGTTACAAAAAGAATGCACAACTGTAGCAAGATATAATGCTGCTTATCACAGAGGTGAGAGTAGTATGATTAACTAGTAAAACAGCTTAGATTATTAAGAACCTCTGTATCAAGGCACAAAATGTGTAGGTTGTGTAAGTATCAAACTAGTACTGGAAATACTACTTTATTGATATACTCCCTTTTTTCCTCTTGGTGAGTAACTGAATATTCTGTCTAACATTTTTTCTTCCCGTTTCTGCATATAGGGAGATGTATCCGAGACTGTGCGTATCTTCTTTGAAGGGAGCAAATCGTTTCCACCAGCTGCTAAGAGTCTCTTGACCATCCATGAGGTAGATGACTTTCTTACTCAGCTCTCCAAAGTGACCAAAGAAGAGGAACAACAGACTGTCCTGGAGAACATTGCCCACAGGTGAAGTGTTATGGCCTTATGCTGCAATTCTGGAGCAAACCAACTGCAACACAGTTGATTTATTTGGAACTTTTAATTAATTTGAATGCTAGAGAGGTCTAATGTGTTAGAGACCTAACATTCATGGGGTTAAAAGCACCATTTACTCCATGGGACTTTGAAGACTTTTTATTTTTCTGCTGTGTTGCAGATGATATGTTCAAGAATGACCTCTTTTATTTTAATGACCAATGTAAAAGCCCATGTACACTGGCCAAGGTCTGGGTAATGTCAACCGTTTGAGTGCCAGAGTGGTACGCAACGCATACCATGTCGCCTTAATAAGTGTCAACATGAGAATCTCGCACGGCATGACAGAGCAGGATTCTCATGTTGAGTACTGAAATGTCATTAGGGGTTATATAGAGTGAGATTTTGGGAGAGGAAGACTGGTCACCCTCAAGTTTTCTCCATCTCTACAGCAGGTAATGCAGATTGCTTAACCCCTTCCCTGCCAGAGACGCACATGCTGATCGCTTAACTGCAGAGTGCTTTTTTCCCCAGATGCAAAGCAATATCCACGTTAATGTTAATAGCGCTTCGTCTCTGGCTCACACTGGTGCTTTCTTTCTTTAAGCAAAGGATTCAAGAGGATCAGCAGGCAGCAGATGCTTAAAGAAAGAAAGCACCGGTGTGAGACAGAGACGCAGATCTATTAACATTAACGTGGATATTGCTTTGTATCTCTCTGGGGAAAAATGTGCTCTGCAGTTAAGCGATCAGCGTATGTGTCTCTGCCAGGGAAAGGGTTAAGCAATCTGTATTACCTGCTGTAGTGATGGAGCAAACTTCAGGGTGACCCGTCTTCCTCTCCCAAAACCTCACTTTATTTAACCCCTAATGATGACATTTCAGTACTCAACATGAGAATCTCGCTCTGTCATGCAGTGTGAGATTCTTATGT
>CM074719.1:332301782-332480184 GCA_037306005.1 Rhinophrynus dorsalis | reverse complement strand
TCGACCTTTCAAAAGTAAACCCAGTTTTACCAGGAACTAGATAAAAGGTATGAACATTTACTCATACCTCCCCAAAATGTCCCTTTTTTAGGGGCTACTTTGGCAAAAATCTGTCCTGTGTGTGTGAGTAATTGTATCACATTGTTCCACAGTAATCTTGCATAATTTTTGTCAGTATATGTGTTTTAAATTCTGTGTAAATAAAATCCTTTGGTCTTGCTCAAAATGATTTATTCAGTAACAAACCTGCTCTATCCCTAATCCTGTCCCCAGCACCTACAATTAAACTGGAAGTGTCCCCCTCTTGCGGCCATTTTCCCTTGTGGGTATGTGTGTTCTCTGCCACTTTCTTCCTCATGATCACAATGAGAAAGAGAAAGGAGGAGAACATTGACAAAAGGCATTGCATATTTACATTGCCTCTATCATGTGGCTCCACCGGCACATGTGATCGCTTTAGCAGCAATCACATGTAGAGGCACCAGGGAAATACTGAATCTCACTGCTTTAGTCCTGGAGCAGTCCGTTACAGCCTTCCTGCAATGATCACAACGTGCCCTTTGGTGAGCTGCTATCATTAGCCCATGACGTGCCAGGACCATCAATCGTCCTTAAAGGACCAAACTTTGTGGCGGTCCGGGCACATTATTGGTCCTGAAGGTAAAGGCTGTATTTCAAATAGAGGCATTAAACACTTTTTTTTTTTTCCTCTCTTGTATAGGTGTACTAGCAATGACCTTAAGTGCATCATTCGTCTGATCAAGCATGACCTGAAGATGAATTCTGGGGCAAAACATGTGTAAGTCTTTAAATGCTTTTTAAATAATTCTTGGGTAGAATGTTATTGTTATGTGACGGTTTCTTTAATACTTTAAGAACCAGAGGGTTGTTCAGCACATTGCTATTTTATGCATTGCACACTCTTCTGGTCCCTAAAGTGTTAAGCTACTTAATTATACATATACTTTAAAGTGGTGTTTTAGAACAAAGTACAATAACAAAAATGGTAGAGGGCGCTATATAAACGTAACAGTCCCATTCATAATCCTATAACGAATTGCTTTTATAGGGCACATCGTCTTTTTGCTATTGTACTTCTTTAATAGCAATGCCCTTTTTGTAGGCGTATTGTGCTTTATCCCCTTATCGACCGCTGGTTTATCAGGACTGTCACCTGTTAACTTGCCTAAAGGACCGGTGACGGTCCTGGCACATCACATAGTTTGTGCTTACATCGCTCCTGCGTGATTGCTGTAAGCACTAGCGGAGCCTGAAATTGAGAATGATCTCTGACCCTCATTCGGCGCGCTGGTACACGCCATCAGTCACGTGTGCCGGTGCACCAACAAAGATCCAAGCAGTCCTTAAAGGAAGTTCACGTCCCTGACCACTCATCCTTTAGGGATTAAGGTTAGCTTTTTACATTTTGTATCAATATGGATATATCATCTCTTGATTTTCATTTTATAATAATTTTAAATCTATATTTATCAAGTACTTTATACTTTTGTAAGATCTGTTTTAGAACATGTTTTCAGCTATGTAAGATGTGTATATATTTTTCAGCTCCTTTTTTAGAGCTGTAAACTTCCCAAATTTGCACTGATATGAATTAAGCTTTTAACTCCTTGAATGCTATAGAGGTCTCCAACATTCATATCATTCAAGAAATTAGAAGCCCCATTTAAATTGGCAATATAGGGTCAGTAAATGTCCCTTTTAAACCCCTGGCTGTCCCCTCAGCACTGTAATTGCAGAATTCCCATAACTCCTAACTTGCTCTATATATAATATATTTTTATTTATTCATTTTAAATGACCCTATACTGAGCCTTTAAATCAGTGGGCATCTTTCGCTTTCCCCTATTGTGCAGTTGGTTTGGTGAGAATTGTTTCACTCTAGCTTTATGAAAAAGGCCAATGGTCTGACAAATGGAAAGGTCAACCTGCAGTTTGGGAAATCCATAGTACAATTAAAATGAGGAAAGATTGAATTCATTCCATACCAGCTAAAGTCCTCAAGCTGTTCTCCACAGCTTCTTTGTTAGTACTCTATCCACATATGGGGTTATGTTAGTTGATTGTACTCATTTCCCATTAGAAATCTGAAGTGATTTCTTCTCCTGTAGTGCAATTGAGAAAATGATAATTCAGTGTTTGATTAGAAAAGCTGTTTTGATTGTTATTGACACAAGGTTTACAGCAAGACTTGTTTCATTCTTTATAACCGCTGCAAAGTTTTTTGTTTTATCATTTGAAAGATTTAATTCAAAGCAAATTATTAGGGATGTATTGAATTAATGAGAACATTCTGCTAGAATATCAGTTGTCTGCATTCAGCTAATCTGTATTGTGAGCAAGTATTTAATTGCTTAGTTGAGGATTTTTCATTAATGTTTCTATTGATGCTTCTTTAACCCTCTTGATGACCAGCATTACCAGAAGGATAGATTAATTTGTGACCGTACTTTCCATTCAGTTTGTGTGTACAAGCAATATTGACAAGAACATTCATGGCCTATATATATTGCAGACTTTTTGGAAACTTGCTTGGCTACATTATTTAAACACACCCCCCCCCCCCATCCACTTGCACATAAACACAGTGAAGGTTTAAGAGAAAATATAGCCTACTTTGTAATGTGGCACCATTAACAATGAGGATGTTTCAAGTAGGTGGAATTTTTTTCTCTTTAAATGTGATTCTTGAGCAATTCGGCTGCACCGTAAGGATCAAATAAAAAGTCCTTTTGCTTTAAATCGGGCTTTTAGCCCATTAAATTCTGGCTTCTTGTATCTAGTATCTTTATGCTGCCCTTGCCACAGCAAGGTCCAGCGGTTTGTAGCCCACTTTAGCCAGTGCCTCATTCTAGCCTCGATCCCCAACACTTTCTTGTAGCCTTGTAGCATCTGTCTAGTCCTTGGGCTGTGATGCAGTAATTTATTGCCTGAGATCTTTCAAAAAACACCTGCAGGAAAAAACAGTCCACATAAGAACAAACATGGCCACTGTCACTTATCTTGCCAATCACAGGCAATTACATTTAGAGGAAAGAGGAGTTCACAGATGGGCAGGACAGAACTCAATCTGAAAGTGATCTCAGCCTCTTTTCAAAGACATTGAAATGTGAGGCAGATTTCTTGAGCAGAAGAGAGGTTCATTCAGGAAATGGTCCCTAAATCAAAATGTCTGCCACAGTTGGTTGTGGGCCAGATGGCCTCAGTCAAAAAATGTTAACAGAAGGTGGCACTACAGGGGAGGGGGGATTGTTTGTGTGTTTTTTGTTTTTTTTTTTTCCCTTCATTTCCACCCTTTTAAATGTACAGAAAACTATGGAACTTCCAACTGTATTCATTAGCTACTGCTCTTACGAGAAGAATGGCACCCCCACTGCCCCATTGGTATGACTTCACATACTAACCCACAGTATGTGAAGTCATAACAATGGGGTGCTATTAATATGAAGGAAAGCTATGCAGCATATACCATTTTTTGTAAAGTAGACATTCACCCACCTTAAATGAGGTGTTACTTACCTTACTACACCTAGGCTGGAGTGGACAAATATTTCCATAAGATGGCGCTATAGGAACAAATACATGTAAACAAAAAAAAACTTCAGGTAGCAGGTACTCCATAGAGCAAGACATATTATCAGCCTGAGAAAATTGGTACCCTACTACCTTTTTGTGGGTTAACATACAATATGGGATATCGGGAAATGTAACCTACACCTGCCACTTTTGTTTTGAAATTACCATCCTGCACTAAAATGTCATAACCTTTACACATATGCAAGAAAAGTAGGCAAGGTTATACCATTTGGAAAGCAGACATTCATCCACCTGAAATGAGGGGTCATTTGCCTTTTTTTTTTTTTTTTTTTTTTTTTTTTTTTTTTTACCCCTAGATTGTTGTTTCCAGAAGGTGGATGTATAGGAAAAAAGCAATTTTACACTTCTGCATCCTCAAGGATACAGATGGCTTTGAAAAACATGGAATTTATGACTCTAATCATTAGCTATTACTTTCTCAAGAAAAAATACAGTGTTGGTATGAGTTGACATACTGAAAGTGGTGCACAAAACTCTGACCCACTACAACATATAAATTAACAATGAGAGAAATTAAAGAAAAGGCAGATAAAGCATACAAATGCCTGAAATCCAATATTTCATCCAATTTTGCTGCTGCAATCAAATATAATCTCTCTCTCTCTCTCGTCTTTTTCTCTCTCTCTCTCTGTTTTTCTTCTCTCTCTCTCTCTCTCTCTCTCTCTCTCTCTCTCTCTTCTCTCTCTCTCGTTTTTCTCTCTCTCGTTCTCTCTTTTTCTCTCTCTCTTCTCTCTCTCTCTCTCTTCTCTCTCTCTTCTCTCTCTCTCTCTCTCTCTCTCTCTCTCTCTCTCTCTCTCTCTCTCTCTCTCTCTCTCTCTCTCTCTCTCTCTTCTCTCTCTCTCTCTCTCTCTCTCTCTCTCTCTCTCTCTCTCTCTCTCTCTCTCTCTCTCTCTCTCTCTCTCTCTCTCTCTCTCGTTTTCTCTCTCTCTCTCTCGTTCTCTCCATAGCATGTGTGTTTCCTCGCTTCCCATGGTGTTGAGGAAGGTCAGGATGGAGATAGGGTGTCATTCTGATCAGTCTGCCCTTGATGGCCATGGTTCATGAATCGAGTCAGTCTGATCATTGCACAGCTGATTAATCTTCCATTCCTTCTGAACCTCTTGACTCTGGTTCTTCTGTTACCCAAAGGTGGAGAAGTTGGCTTTGATGACTTGTATCTTCAAGACAGCAATTTGAGGAAGAAAGGCTTCTCTCATTCTGCCATGGCTACTGTGATAAAAGCCCAAAAACCAGTTTCATCCAAGGCATATCATAGGCTATGGTTCTTGTTTTACAGTTGGTGTGAAGACCAGTGCTTGCGGCCACATCCCTTTAGTCTTCCAGATATTTTGGATTCTCTGCATGATGGTCTTCAGAAAGGACTTGGTTCTATTAAAGTCCAAGTTTCTTCTCTAAGATCTGTACTATTTCAGAGGATTATTGCCAGATATGCGTACCTTTATGCAAAGGTTGGCTCATGCTTACACAGTCGTTAGGGGTCCTACTCTTCCATGGGACTTGAACTTTGTCGTGGGAGTGCTTTACAGGGCTCCCTTTGAGCCTCCATCTCCTGTTTCCCTAGGTTCTTGATTCTTAAGATGGCTGTCCTGCTTGCAATTGTCTATTTGGGGTGTGGCCAAACTACAGGCTTTGTCCTTTAAAGCCCTTCTTTTGATCTTTCATTCTGACAGGGCAGTCATGTGTACTCCCTTTTGGGTTTCTTCTCAAGGTAGTGTCTGAATTTCACATGAATCAAAAAGAAGTTCTTCCTTCTTTGTCCGGATACCATCTATTAGATGGGAGCAGAAGCTTCACTGTTTTGGTGTAGTTAGACTCCCGAAGTATTTCATTCATTACACAGACCCTTTTTGCAAAACTGACTCGCTCTTTGAGATTCCTGAGGCCCCTTGTGTGGGTAAAGCTACTCCTAAGCGGACAGTTTCTTGAATCAAGGCAACCATGCGTCAGACCTATGTCCTTAATAAATACGCATGTGTCCTATAGGGGAACTGCTCATTCAACCAGGGTGGTGGTTGCTTCCTTGGCTTACAAGAATCAGGTCTCTGCGGATTAATTTTGCAAGGCTGCAATATAGTCAACCCTTCTCATATCTGCTAAACCATACTGAGTCAATTTAATGGCTTCGGCTGACGCCAGTTTTAGATGGGTCCTACAGGCCACTGTGACTGTGTAGATGTCCTTGTCTCTATTTCCTTTTTACCATTGCTTAGTTTGGTGTATAGGTGTCTATTGACACCTGAGGTCCATGATTGTTACAGTTAAAGCGGAACTTTCACATAATAGCCAGTCGCCATGCATTCATTAAATGCATGGCAACTAGCTTGAAAATAGATGTCTTACCGTAAAAAAAAACAAAAAAATACATGTGTCTAAAGGAATCTGTCCCGTTTCGGGACTGATGGGCAGGCTAGTGCGGTCTGTGAGCCTGTGCCGTCAGTCCCTTCCGGTGACCATGTGGTGCAAAGCAGTCTACTCTGTGGAGACCGGGACTGATGGCTTGTGCACACAGACAAGATGTCTGCTTTCTAGCCTCAGTTCCATCTATTTTCAAGCTAGTCGCCATGCATTTAATGAATGCACGGTGACTTGCTATTAATCTCTGTTGAAACAGATTTGTGTTTTGAGTGTTTTTTCCTACCTGGAATCTTGGTGGGACAGCTTTGGTATACCCCCATGTTTCCTTTGATCCACATTGGATAAAAGGGAAAAGGGGATTTCTGACTACTTACAGATGCAAGAAAAAGAAGAGGAGAGACTTATGGTGTAGTATATTTGGGTGATTTTGGAACAATATATACCACAATAATTTAATGCACTCACATTTAAGATATGTCACTGGTCTCCCAAGTGGTAGGATTAGCCAGTGCAGGATATTGACTCTGCCCCCACGCAGATAACCACCTAGGTCACGCTTGATGCCCGATTTCACCACAATCCACCGACTGGGCTTTAAAAGAACAAACACAGAATAAGATGCGAGGAGAGCTGCACTTCTATAAAACATACAAGTGTGTTATATTGTTTGGTATAATCCTGATATGCTCACAATGAAGACCAGACCGGTCAGATAGCCCGCGGGGAAATCCCCCGCTTTTTCCAAAGCAGACCAAATATAATGATGAAAAAAAAACATAAAAGTTTAATAAAAATTCCTAAAATCCCTCAACATGTTTCGTGGTGTAATCGCCACCAGTTCAGGAGGACAAAATATAAAACAAAAATTCTTGTTTTATATTTTGTCCTTCTGAAGAAGTGGCAGTTACGCCACGAAACATGTTGAGGGATTTTAGGAATTTTAATTAAACTTTTATGTTTTTTCATCATTATATATGGTCTGCTTTGGAAAAGTTTTTTTCATTCGAGTGGTGTAACAACGTATCCAATTAGTGCTTGCACAATCTCAAGGTTCTGTTGCGGGGTGAATCAGTGCCAACTTTCCCCGCTGGCTATCTGACCGGTATCCAAGGCGTTGGGACCGGTCTGATCTTCATTGTGAGTATATCAGGATTATACCAAACAATATATCACACTTGTATGTTTGATATACACAGGCCTCCTTCCCAGAGAAAAACTATTTGAGTTCCAGGCAGAGGGTTCTCTGGTTCAATTGACCAACTTCCTGTCTTATTTCTGTTTCTGATCTTTGTTTTATGTTAAAACTGATTATCTGGTGGGAGTAAAGTGGAGTAGGGAGGGATCATCTGCCTTCAGAGAGAGAGCTATTTTTATGCAAGTGACCTGCTCTCCTATGGGAGGATTCTTTACCCCATGGATCCTGTGTTCCACATGGACTAAGAGAAGGATTTATCGGTAAGTACACAAAAATCCTCTTATGACTGTCTAACTTTGTAATGGGAGTTTTATGTAATGTAAAACAAAGTTTTCGAGCAGGGTCCTCTTCAGCATTTGTATTGTCTTGTGAATGTGGGTATCATGCTTGTAAGTTTATTCTGTGATTGTAGAGTGCTATAGAATATATTAATGCTTTAAAAATGAATCATGATCATGTTAATGGAAAATGACCATCAGGTGTTGGCAGACTGTGGTACTCCATCTGTTGAACTACAACTCCCACCATAGATAGTCAGCCAGAACCCTGCTGGAAATTTACTCTGGACTATTTATTTTGTAGAATATAGCATTATAACTTTGATTATTTGTATTATTACCCTGCTGCCTTAGATAGACAAAGTTGGTGGTTCTCAATGTTTGTAACTCTTTACTTTTTAAAATACAGCACCATGGCTCTATCTTGTTTTTTCGTGCTAGGTTGGATGCTCTGGATCCCAATGCATATGATGCATTTAAAGCCTCTCGTAACCTAGGGGATGTGGTGGAACGTGTGTTGCGCAACCAGCAGCAGGCACCAGGGATGAAACGCACGCTTAGTGTCCAGGCCTCACTAATGACACCTGTTCAGCCTATGCTGGTGAGGAGACTGGTTGTGCTTGCCAAAAGTTGCATGTAATAATGTGTATACTTTTTAAAAAGCAAAAGTAGGGAAATTTGGGGTTAACACTTTGTTAAGCAATGCAATGGATATCCCTATCTCATTCAACTGGTTAAAGGGATAGTAATACGTAAAAATTACTATCCCCCATGTTGTAGCCAGTAAAAAAGGGAGTTAAATGAGACCAGTGGCATCTCTCAAACCTTTATGGTTTGAGAGAGATCCGCTTTCAAAGTTCCCTCTTTTTGACTTTTCCCCTGAAGTCCGCGTTCTAGCTGAGAGCAGGGGAATCCTCTCCTGGGATCAGCCGGCGGCTCTGCAGCAGAGCAGAGATCACATTAATAAAAAAATAAATCCTTTACTAAAAAGGTTGTCTACGTGTGCTTGGTTTGCAAGCACACGTAGAAAACCTTTTAAGTCAGTGTTTCTCAGCTCCTGTCCTCAGGATCCACTAATAGGCCAGGCCTTAGAGATTTATCTGCTAGAGCACAGGTGTGGTGATCAGAGGCTCATTCACATTGATTAACTCACCTGTGTTCTAACAAGGAAATCATCAAATCCTGGCCTGTTAGTGGGTCCTTAGGACAGGAGTTAAGAACCACTGTTTTAAGTTCAGGATTTCTTTTTAACGTAATCCTAGCTCTGCTGCAGGGCCTCCGCCAGAGGGACCGGATTCCCTTGCTGTCAGCTAGAATGCTGACATCAGGGGAGAGGGAACTTTGAAAGCGGATCTCTCAAACCATAAAGGTTTGAAAGATGCCACTGGTCTCATTTAAAGGGATAGTAATACTTAAAATGTAAAAAAAAAATATGTTGTAGGGTTTATCCCCCTGAGTAAAACAAGAGTACTCCCACTGCTGAATGGTGTTTCATTCAAAAGTTATTAATTTTCAAAGCTGAATTGTTTAGGTGCAATATCACAGTGGCCTGAAATGGTACAGTGGCGCTGTTGCTACACCATCCTATGGAGATTTATGGTCCCGGGACCAGAGCTTTCCATAGGATCATGTAGCAACAGCTCCACTGGAATTCGCAGTGGATGCTCTGTCTATTCCATGGTGATTTCGTCTGGCCTACATCTTCCCTCCACTTTCTCTGCTGCACAGTGTCAAACAAAAGAATTGGATGGACACACCTCCGTTATCCTGATAGCTCCCTATTGGACCAGGCAGTCTTGGTTTCCCGAACTGTTGCCCTTATCAGCTCATGAACTGTTTTCTCTGCCACACAGACCGGACCTCCTTCTACAAGGTTATCTGTGGAAGGAGGATGTGGAGAAGGACAGCATGGCTGTTGAAACCTCCATCTTGAGACTGAGGTTTTTCTCCAGTGGTAATTTCCACTATGATCCAGGCCAGGAAACCTGTGTCCTCTAAGGCCTACCACAGGATTTTTTCTATTCTCCATGCTTGGTGTGTGGACACGGATCTGTCATCACAAGTGTTTGATCTTCCAGCTATCCTGTCTTTTTTGCAGGATGGAGTGAACAACGGCCTTAGCCTTAGTTCCTTGAAGGTTCAGACCTCCGCTCTCTGTCTTTTTTTCAGAATCAGCTTGCCACCTTACCGGATGTCAAGGTTTTCTTTCAAGTGGTTGCCCATGCTTTCCCTGCCTATAAGCCTCCCACTCCTCCTTAATCTTGTCTTGGGAGTTTTGCAGAGGCCTCCCTTTGAGTCCTTGGCTTCCATTCCTTTGCGTCTTTTACTGTGGAAGATGGCTTTTCTTTTGGAGGTGATTTCTGTCCGCAGAGTTGCTGAGCTGCAGGCTCTGTCCTGCAAGCCGTGTTTCCTGTTGTTTCACAAAGATAACTGTTCTCCGTCTGTCTTAAGAATTTCTTCTTAAGTTTTTGCTCTGAGTTCCACATCAGTCAGGAGATTGTTGTGCCTTCCTTTTTTTCCTGACCCTAAATCTGACAAGGAGAGTGAACTCCACTTGTTGGATGTTGTGCGTTGCCTTAAGTTGTATGCGCACCCAACTGTTTTTTCATCAGACTGATGCTTTGTTTGTCTTCCCTGAGAATCCCAGAGCTGGTAAAGCGGTGTCCAAGGTGACTATTTCTTCTTGGATTAAGTCTACCATCAGCAAGGCTTATGAGCTCAGAGGTAAACCTGTTCCCTTTACGCATCACTGCACACTCTACTAGGTCTGTTGGCTCTTCCTGGACCTATAAGAATCAGGCCTCTGCTGACCAGTTGTGTAAGGTGGCCACTTGGTCTTCTGTGCACACCTTTGCCAAACATGGTTGTGTGGATGTGCTGGCTTCGGCTGAAGCCAGCTTTGGCTGGAAAGTCCTGGAGGCAGCTTTGCCTGTCTAAGACTTTATCTTTCCTGTGCCTTATTGTTCCTTTGAGCCCTTTTGTGTGCTGTGTATCGTTTATCATTGTCCATTAACACTTAGTTTGGGTTGTTCCATGTTCAGATAGTCCTTTGGGAACTCCGGTATCATGGGAAACAGCGCTTGGTCCTTTCCTTCTCTTCCCACCCTGGGAACTTAAAGGGATAGTAATACTTAAAGGGGAACTTTCACCCCTTAATAACTAAAGCTCCCTTTACTGCTGACCTGGCGACTAGCTGCTTAGTAGCGCTAGTCGCCAGAAAACTTACCCCGTTCTCAAGATTTCGCCGTTTGAAAGGATCAGGAAGCACGGACGTCTCTTCACAGTGACGTCCGTGCGCCTGCGCTGTCAGTCCCTTGTGCACCGTACGGTGCATACGGTGCACAAGGGACTGACAAGGGACTGACAGCGCAGGCGCACGGACGTCACTGTGAAGAGACGTCCGTGCTTCCTGATCCTTTCAAACGGCGAAATCTTGAACGGGGTAAGTTTTCTGGCGACTAGCGCTACTAAGCAGCTAGTCGCCAGGTCAGCAGTAAGGGGAGCTTTAGTTATTAAGGGGTGAAAGTTCCCCTTTAAAGATTACTATCCCACATGTTGTAGCCAGTAAAAAAAAAACTGAGTTAAATGAGACCAGCAGCATCTCTCAAACCTTTATGGTTTGAGAGAGATCCGCTTTCAAATTTCCCTCTTTTTGGCTTTTCCCCTGACGGCAGCGTTCTAACTGAGAGCAGGGGAATCCTCTCCTGGGATCAGCCGGCGGCCCTGCAGCACACCTGAGATCGCGTTAATAAAAAAGAAGACCTTTTTAGTGAAAGATTTCTATGTGTGCTTGGTTTGCAAGCACACATAGAAGACCTTTTAAGTTAAGGATTATTTTTTTATTAACGCGATCTCAGCTGTGCTGCAGGGCCTAAGCCGGTCCTGGGACCAGATTCCCTTGCTGTCAGCTAGAATGCTGATATCAGGGGAGAGGGAACTTTGAAAGCGGATATCTCTCAAACCATAAAGGCTTGAGAGATGCTGCTGGTCTCATTTAACTCCATTTTTTACTGGCTACAACATGGGGGATAGTAATTTTTTTTTAAGTATTACTATCTCTTTAATGTTGGTACATCCCCATGGTACCTGTAAGCTATATTGGACGACAGAGAAAATAGGATTTTAGCCTTACCTGTTAAATCCTTTTCTCTTAGACCATATAGCTTACAGGTCTCCCACCCAGTGAAAGAGACCATGCGTGGTTCCATGCTCAGAGTCTTTCTCTTCTTCTCTCTATCTAGCTCAGTAGGGTAGCCTGCTATGGAGGAGAGGAGGCTCCACCCCCTGCAATTCATTGGAGAATTGTTCCAGCCTACTGGGAGGAGCTGTCTCCTCACCACATTAACTTTAAACTATATGGACTAAGAGATTTAACAGTTAAGACTAAAATCCTGTTTTTAAGGGGTGATATAAGTGAGGAAATTGGCCATTGGCCATAATGTGGAGTCCTTGTGGGTAGAAATTGAGACTAACTGTGGCTTAAAAGTTTTAAAAAAAAAAAAGTGTTGGTGGGTATATGCTACACCAAATATCTGTGTGAATGTCGAGGCCCAGCTGCTATTGCAAATGAGGAAAGTTGTGCAGTTTGGGCAGACTATATTTATGGGAGATTTAAACTATCCAGATATCACCTGGAAATACGAGACCTGTCAGAGTGCTAAGGGAAGCAGGTTTGTGAGCGCGCTTAGGGAAAGTGCCAACAAGAAATAACAATGTATTGGACCTAGTGATAATGAATAACATAGACACGGTATCCAATATTAAAGTAGATGAACATTTGGGAAACAGTGATCACAATTTGGTCATATTTGAGATCAGTTTGGCAAAGCAAAACTGTATAAGTTCAACCAAAACGCTTAATTTTTAAGAGCATCAATGCTACACACAGACTGGAATAAATTATTTAAAGGCAAAAATACTGAGGGAAAAATAGTACACTGTGGCTAAATGCAAATGTAATGAAGGAAATGGCAAGGAAAAAAAACTAATTTTAAACTAATTATTTAAGTCCGAATGAAGAGAACATTCTTTCTTAAAATACAAGGAGTACAACAAAGATTGCAAAAAGGCAATTAGGTTAGCAAAAATAGATAAACTCGAGTTGCAAGGGAGAGCAAGACTACTCCAAAAAAATATTTTTTTGAATACACAAAAATCTTAGTAGGATGTGCATTGGACCTTTCAATGATCTGGGTGAGCTGATTAGAGAGGATAAGGAAAAGGCCGATGTTCTAAACACTTTCTTTGCATCAGTATATACAAGGGAACAAGGAATGGTAGAAGAGCCTCAACAAGTAACAAATAAAACAATACCATTATCAGATATTGGGTTAACACAAGAAGAGGTCATGGGAAGACAGAACCAAATTAAAACTGACAAAGCACTGGGTCCTGATGGAATACATCCAAGGGTTCTTGAGAAACTCAGTGCAGTGTTAGTAAGTCCCTTTTTTCTCTTTAAAGGGATAGTAATACTTAAAATGTAAAAAAAAAAAAAAAAAAAAAAAATATGTTGTAGGGTTTATCCCCCTGAGTAAAACAAGAGTACTCCCACTGCTGAAAGGTGTTTCATTCAAAGTTGAATTTTTTAGGTGCAATATCACAGTGGCCTAAAATTGTACAGTGTCCTATGAACAGCTCTGGTCCCGGGACTTTAAATCTCCATAGGATGGTGTAGCAACAGTGCCACTGTACAATTTCAGGCCACTGTAATATTGCACCTAAAAAATTCAACTTTGAAAATTTAATAACTTTTGAATTAAACCCTTTTCAGCAGTGGGAGTACTCTTGTTTTACTCAGGGGGACAAACCCTACAACATTTTTTTTTTTTTTTTACATTTTAAGTATTACTATCCCTTTAACATGTTTATAAATGACCTGGCAATAGATATAGAAAATATCTATTTGCAGATGACGCTAAATTATGCAGGGTATTAAATTCAGAACAGGATATTTGTTCTTTACAGAGGGATTTACATAAAATGGCAGATTGGGCAAACAAATGGAATATGAAGTTTAATTCATTTGGGAAGAAAAAAAAACAATTATACTTATGAACTTATGAATTATAATTATACTTATGAACGTAGATAACTAGCCAAGAACCAAGATACTTGCATATAGACTAAAAAGGTATTTTATTTAAGGAAAGATGCATATTGTTGGATGTGTGGAACTAGTGTTTTAGCAGGTCTCATTTGGAAAGGCAGTATATGCCTAATATTAAGCAAGAATCTCATAATATACAACATTTAGATTTTTCAGCACTAAACCATTTTAGTAAGTGGAGTGTGACATTGTTCAGTCCTGGGCTCAATGCTTTTTAACTTATTTATATGTTTGTTAATGATCTAGAAGTGGGTATTGAAAATTATGTCTCAATCTTTGCTGTTGACAATAAGAAGCACAGATGCACCGGATGCTAATATAATTCTACCTCTATATAAATCCTTGGTTAGGTCTCCTGTAGAATATGGAGTACAGTTTTGGGCACCAGTTCTTAAAAATACATTATTGAACTGGAAAAAGTGCAGAAACATGCAACAAAAGTAATAATGGGATTGGAGGATCTGAGTTATAAAGAGAGGCTAGCCAAGCTGGTTTTGTTTACATTAGAGAAGAGATGTCTAAGGGGAGATGATTACCATTTACAAATATATTCAAGGTCAGTACAAATAACTATCCAATTAATAATTATTTATGCGAAGAGCTAAGAAGGAGAGGTCATTCATTAAGACTAGCGGAAAGGCACATTCGACTTAAATAAGGCAGTAAGACAGTAAGGGCGGTAAATCAATGTAATTCTTTGCCTCGGGACGTTGTGCTTTCAGATACTCTAACTGCTTTCAAAAAAGCACTGACTGCCTGTCTAGCACAGAACAATTTTGAGAATTGACAGATGTCTTCAATGTAGATAGGTTGTTGATCCTGGGACATATCTGACTGCCATTTGGAGTTAGGAACTTTTTTACCCACTTCGGACTAAATTGAAAATGGCTACAGTTGGGTTTCTTTGCCTTCCTCTGGGTGTTTAGGCCTGGACTGGACTTGATAAACATATGTCTTTTGTTTCAGCCTCCTCAACTATGTTACTACTAGTTGAAGAGCCCGTTACACGGGCCACAGTGCCGGCCGGTCACGGCGCAGTCATGCGCAGTCATGCACAGTAGACTGCCCATGCCGTGGCTGATGCGGGGCTCTTGCGGCTCCGTATCAGCAGCGGCACAGGCAGTCTCTACTATGCATGACTGCACAGCGTGCAGCCGTCTGTACTGCACCTAACAACTTCTGACAAGCTTTAGCAAATTATTATATAAGATGTTACTGTGTAAAATGCATCCACTACACCACATGTATATACTAAATGGGAAAGAGAGAGATTTTGAAGTACCGATAGACGATAGACTTAACAGCAGTGTTCAGTGTCGCTCAGCTGCTGCAAGAGCCAGTAGAGTACTATACTGTATAAAAAGTGATATATATGCACAGGATGCAAGTATAATTCTACCTCCTATAAAATTCCCTGGTTAGGCCTTATTTAGAATATGGTGTACAGTTTTGGCCACCAGTTCTTGAAACAGACATTGTTGAAATGTTAAAGTGCAGAAATGTGCAGCAAAATTGTTAAAGGTATTGGAGGGTCTAGTTATGAAGAGAGACTACCCATAATGAGTTTGTTTACATGAGAGAAGACCTCTAAGCAGTAATATGATTTTATCATTTACAAATATATTTAAGATCAGCACAAAGAAATTTCTAAGGAACTATTTATTCAAAGAGCTGATAAAAAAATAAGAGGTCATCCATTAAGACTAGAGGAAAGCTCTTTCGACTAAAACAAAGCATTGATTTTTTTACAGTAATGGCGGTAAAGTTATGGAATCCTTTCTCTCAGGATGACATTCTTGCAGATACTGTAGTTGCTTTCCAAAAAGTAACAATATTGAGAATTACGGCAGTTGGTTTCAAAGCAGATAGGTTGTTGGTCCAGGGAAATATTCCACTGCCTTTTGGAGTCAGGAAGGAATTGTTTCACCCACTTGAGGCTTAATTGTAAATGGCTTCAATGTTTTTGTTTGCTTCCTCTGGATCAACACGGGTGATATGGGATGGACGTGTGTGTGTGTGTGTGTGTGTGTGTGTGTGTGTGTGTGTGTGTGTGTGTGTGTGTGTTGGTCTTTTTTTTTTTTTTTTTTTTTTTTTTTTCCAGCCTCATCAACTGTAAGTGCTGATACCTTTTCTTTGATTGATAGAAGTGGGGTATACAATGTGCTCACAGGGTTATTTGTGTTCAGGACTTCATACAGCCCTAGTGTTTTTAAACAGGGTTTTTCTGTACCTATGATGTTTTCAGTGTCCGCTATGATGTTTCTCACTCCCTGCTACTTTGTCTTTCTCACAGGCTGAAGCTTGCAAATCTGTAGAATATGCCATGAAGAAATGCCCCAATGGAATGTACTCAGAGATAAAGTATGATGGGGAGCGAGTGCAAGTACATAAGAATGGAGATCACTTCAGCTACTTCAGCCGTAGTCTTAAGCCAGTACTCCCCCACAAGGCAAGGCATTCTGTGTGTCAGCACCTCACATTTGTGTTTATTACATGTGGTTTCATGTCCTCAAAATGGTAAATGGCATGACCCAATTATATTTATTTTCCATCTTATTTACAGTGGAATTTATGGTTCTCTTTTATAGGTTGCTCATTTCAAGGATTTTATTCCTAAGGCGTTTCCAGGTGGAAATAGCATCATCCTGGACGCTGAAGTTCTGCTCATTGATACCAATACGGGCAAGCCCCTTCCATTTGGAACATTAGGTGTGCATAAGGTAAACATTTTGAGACTTGAAATGCAGAACCTTGATTGTTTTGGTCTCAGGGAGCATACTGAGGTTGTTGTACATAAAAATAATGTAAGCAATTCTGGAGCAAACCAGTTGTACTATATGTGACAAATGAAAATTCTCTACATTCTTTTACTCATTGAGTTGGGAGACCTCTGTAGCATTTAATGGGATAAAAGCCCTATTTACATTAATCTTTGCCTGATATGGTGCAGTTGGTTTACCTCATAATTGTTCCTGTATATAAACCGCATTAGTCTCTTAAAGAGAAAATTGGTAATTATGGGGTTAGCTTCTATAGTGAAGTTGCATATATTTAGGTGTTTACCCTTTGAGGTCCAGAAGGGTGAGCAGTTTTAAATGACCAAGGGACCATATATATCTGTAGCCAGGCTACAAATACATTTTTCAAATCTTACTGTAGTCTTTGCATTCCCTTATAGAAAGCTGCTTTCAAAGATGCCAATGTTTGCCTCTTTGTTTTCGATTGCATTTATTTCAATGGGGTCAGCTTAATGGACAGGTGAGTGTACCTAGAAACAAATACACAACAAAAGTAAGACCGTGGCCACTTTCCTGTACCTGCATCTGACTCATCTTGTTCCACCTTCATTTCCCAGGCCACTATGCGAGCGGCGAAAGTTCATGCGTGACAACATGGTGGAAATCCCTAACCACATAATGTTTTCTGAGATGAAACATGTCACTGTGAGTGCTTGCCAGTTTAAGTTCTTTTAATTTGTTTAAAAAAAATCTAGCTAATGGATACCCAGAGATGCTTGGTAAATCTTTTTATTATGATCTTACCTAAACTAAATCCTTTTATCTTTTATGTCCAATGTGGAACACAGAAACCATGGAGTAAAGTTCCCTCCTCCAGAGGACAATGAACTTCTAAAAAGGCAGGGCCTTTGAGGCGGAGATTCTCGTCTTTCCCTCCAGCTTTACCCTTCCCATCAGTTTCAAGTGTCCTGGCCCCAGGAAAGTGCAAACTGGCACTGTTCTCTTAGTTTATCTTCCTTTTTTATTTTTTTATTTAGATATGGGGTTGTATAACCCCATTTGGTAGGCTTCCATGGTTGGATTGCACAGTTCACCGGTGTATTTGTCTGTGGAGGTTGACTAAAATACAAGTCTGTACCTGTATTACATATTCAGCATGTTCAGACCACTTTTAAATTTGGTTCACTTTTGCGTGTGACCATTCAACTGTTTCAGCAGGTCGCCTGGTTAAAAAGCGCAACTTGACAATCTCGCAGTGCATGACAGCTCGAGATTGTCACTTTGTGCTGTCAATGGGCACATCAAGCACACAGAGGCAGCTGGAGCGCCTCTGTGTGCTGCAAACATCTTGTATACACAGGCAGTACCACTGATCCCTGCAAATAATGGGCACATTAAGCACACGGAGGCAGCTGAAGCACCTCCGTGTGCTCCAAACATCTTGTTCACACAGTACCACTAGCGGCAATTCTTAGGGGAGAATAAAAGACTATCTGTAAGAGCACGTGTGTAGCGATAGTAGATGAAAGCGCACCCCCAAATATAAGCATTTTGTATGTGAATTCCGTTGGCATCCGTTTGCCTAAGCCAGGTCGGGCTTGTTACACATACGTTTCCAAAGACTTCTGGTGAGTGGCTTATATTTGGGGGTCCGCTTTCATCTACTATCACTAGAGACATGCTCTTAGAGATGGTCTTTTATTCTCCCCTAAGGATTGCTGCTAGGAAACAGGAGTTATTTGCGGGGATCGGTGATACTATGTGAACAAGATGTTTGCAGCACACAGAGGCACTTCAGATGCCTCCGTGTGCTTAATGCGCCCATTATTTGCAGGGATCAGTGGTACTGTCTGTGTGAGCAAGATGTTTGCAGCACACGGGAGCTCCAGCTGCCTTTGTGTGCTTAATGCACCCTTTGACAGCGCGAGGTGACAATCTCGTGCTGTCATGCACTGCGAGATTGTCACGTTGCGCTCTTTACTCAGCGGACCTGCTGAAACAGTTGAATCCATTCAAAAGGATACCCTTAAATTTATGTCTGGAGAACCATAGTTTGCTTAGTTTATGCAATGGAAAACGACACTACACAGAATTATCTTTTCGTGCTTTATGCATAGGACAGGGTGGTTCTTTGGCAACCATCTTACTATAGGCTGGACACTTTTCTCCTAACCCTTTGCAGTCAGATAAGTACATTTATTCTTAATTATTTGGACAAACTTGTCCTACTTTTGAAGGGTTTTCTCTGAACATGTCTAATCCCAAGGGATACATGGGGAAAGCCAAACCTAAGTATGTAGGGGTCCCTTTAACCCCTTTAGCACTCTGTTCCTTATGTCTTTCTTGCACAGTGGCCCCTACTACTTATCCATAGTCTTCCACTGCAGAACAAGAGCCAGTTTGGGCGAAGATGCCAGTTGCTTCTATCCATTCATCTCTTCAAGGGGATCTTCATTCTTTGCACCCCATGCCCTCTTTGCGACACATTGACCCTATCTTTAGGGGCCAATCTCGATTGGAGATTCCTCTGATTGTTGACACTGAAGGGGAGGACATGGATTCTTCTTGTCTTATAGGGATACCTATGAGGAAGAGCGTGGCACCTTGTCAATGGGGCTTATCAGAGCTCTTTTAGAGACTGCAGGTTTCTGAGCCTACTGATAAAGGGCCTTCTTCAACGAACATCTTTCAACAACGCAAGAGGGAATCACCCATTTTTCCTCCCCATTGTTCTCTGGACCAGGTTATCCTGGAAGAATGGAAGACTTCTGATTACTTTTCCTTAATAAACACATTTCGATTATCCTTTCTCAGCTGAGGCCTTGTCCCAGTGGGCTACCTCACTTGCTGTTGAATTCTCCCGCCTTGCTAAAAACACTGCACTGCCTTTGGTATATGCCGCGGCCCTTAAGAATCATGCTGATTAGCACTTAGATTCCTTCTTAAAATTTTTTCATTCATAGTTCACTAGAGCCATGGCTGTCTGAGGTGAACAAATGTCAGATGCCAACATGAGGAATATTCCTAAAGAGGAATTGCTGGTCGTGCTAGCCAGTATAATGGAGGCCAATGCATATCCTACTGAGGCAGCCTTTGATGCTACTAGGTTTTCTGTAAAAAAGCCTGAGCCCTTTCAGTATCTGTGCATCGCTGTGGCTCAAATTTTGGTCAGCTGACCAATCTTCCAAGAAGCCTGTTTCCTTTCTTTTGTAGGAAAACATCTTTTTGAGACTGAACTAATAAAGGTAATTACGAATGCCACTGGTGGCAAAAGTAATGCTTTTTCATTAGATTGCATTTAAACATGCCTTATTTCCAAAGACGATGCATGGCTTTCATTACCTCTTCCAGTTCGGGGCACAGGCCCTGATTTCTGAATAGGCGGACAAGGCACCTGCCTAGGGCGCCCGATTTTCAGGGGCGCCTTGCAATGCCATTGTCACGCCCACAAATCCGGGTGCCTCACAAGTCACACTGCCATTTGTCTTTAAAATTTTCCTGTGAGCGTGCACCTAGGATATGCCCTCAACTCGAGGGCGCAGGCACTGTTACCTGGTTCTGGCTCAGTAGTGTATGCCGCCGGGGCTGCCCCACGTGACCCACTGCTGCGTCTGATGTTACAAGACGTCCCGAGGTGACCAATGAGAACAGAGGTAGAGGCTCTCAGTTGTCATTGGTCACCGCTCTCTGTTCTCATTGGCCGCCTCTGGACGTCTTGTGACATCACAAAGCTGCCCGCAAGGAGGTGTTGGGAGCAGCTCTAAACTAAATAAATGCTCCCATAAGCGCCCTACACCACAATCAGCTGATTTGAAGAGGGAGCGTTTTGTTGCAGCTCAGAGGCGATTTTCCAGCGCTCCAGTGGCAGTTGTAGTTCGGCTCAGAGGCAGGTTTCCAGTGCTACAGTAACAGCTGTGGAACTTGTGGTTCGGCTCAGAGGCGGCATCGGGTTACCAGGGTTACAGTGGCAGTTGTGAACTACAATTGTGGTTCGGCTCAGAGGCGCTACAGACAGCAGGCTGGCCAGTTGTTTTGGACAGGTGGCAGTGGTATACATTAGCCAGGTATGTGTGTTGCCCACAATTATATTTATTTCTTAGGCGGATGTACTGTACTGTTGGTTGCTACAGCACACATTTCAAATTATCTGTGTTATTTCTGGTGCTCCAAGCTTGTATTTATTACTTCACTTACAAAGGTGCTGGGGACACAGGGAACTACTATCCCACACAATCCTTACTTTCACTAAGTCCCCATCTGGCAACTAGCTGCTTAGTAGCTCTAGTCGCCAGAATAATTACCTCATTAATTGATTTCTCAATTACATATATAATAAAGGTGATTATGCTGTCTGAATATATACCGCCACCGGGCCTGCACCTCGCTATATATATACTTTTTTCCTCTAACTCTGGGAAATTGTCACAGTACTGTGAAGAATAAAATAAATCTAAAAATGGGTGTGGTCAATGGAGGGGTGTGGTCAAGTGAGAGGCGTGGTTAGGGGTGGGGAAAGGCGGGGCTAGGGGCGCCAGGCGTTGCTGTGCCTAGGGGCGCCTGACATGTAAATCCGGCCCTGTCGGGGCACCTAGAGTTCGGACCCCTCAGGACTTTCCAGGCCTAACCCACCTCCAAAGCCCAATCAGACTTGGCAGAACAAAAAGGCTGCTCTGAAGCCGAAGGCTCACAGGCCCCCCTCCTTGTGACTTGCGGAGTTCTGGTCCGTCTTTACCCATAGGGGACCGACGCCTTCTTTTTTCATGATGCATGGGTGTCTTCTGTGATGGACTAATGGGTTTTAAGGGTTATTTTTGGAAGGATACCACATAGCTCACAAATTCCTTCTGCCTCACCATTTCTTTTTTTGCTCAGAGTTCCTCGAGATTCAATTCTGGAGAGGTGTGGTTTGTTTTTTTTTGTTTGTTTTTGTTTTTTTTTTGTTTTTTTTTTTATTAATAATAATAATAATAATAATATTATTATTATTATAATATAGAGATGGCAGTACCCTCCCTGGTACTGATCCCCAGTAATATTTCACCTTCTTTTATTCCAGTTGTTTTGTGGATCCCACAAAAGTTTGGCAGATGCCGTCCTATTCTGGACTTGAAGTTTCTCAACCAGATATTCTTGATCCCCTTACTTAGATGACCTTCTACACAAGGCTCCTTCAGAAGCTGTGCTCGTCTCGCAGATTCATGACTGCGTCCTCATCCTGGAGCAACATGGTAGGGTGTTCAACCTCAAGAAATCCCTCTGGTACCTTTTCAGATTGTGTACTTTTTGGGCATGAGATTCAATACCATCCAAGGGAGTGTATTTCTACCAGAAGACAAAATTAATATTACTCAAGCAATATCCTGGCTATCAGAAGCAGTAAGGGGTTACATGATAATTCTAGGTCGTCTGGTCTCCGCTCTGGAAGCTATTACCTATGCTCAGTTCCACACAAGGAAGTTACAGCTGGACATTCTCAAAACAGTTTATCATTTTATTTTCCCTGCTAATGAAAATTTTGTGTCAGTTCACTGACACTTGGGTTGAGGAAGCAGACTTTGGTCATCAGCCTGTCCATCCACCTCCTAGGTGGGAGCTCTCACCTATCCTATTCATGAGGTCCTCCTGTACTATAACAGTCTGACTTTACAGGAACAAAATCGGGTAGATTGGTGAGGTTGCACTGAGATTACACCAGTTTCTCTTCAGGAACAGAACTGGAAGTGGATATGTAGCTAGCATTAGTGTGTGGTGTGCTCTTTCTTGTGGTGTACAGCAGTTATTCGGTGTTATTCCTTTTTTAGTTTTCTAACCATTCATGTAGTTGTGCAGGATGCACCATGTTGATGGAAGAGATGATGTCCTTGCCACCACTGAAGATAGCTTTATTTTCTCACGTCACTAATAGCGGCATAACTTAGACAATGTGGAGGTGTTTTGATAGATGCCCTGGGGTGTCCCACACTAAGCACGATCATTCACTGGGAGTTAAGAGGCAACTATGGAGCGCTTTCTTTGGTGCCAAGTTTTACTCATGCCAGTACATTCAAGACAATTGCTGTATTTTTTTTTTTAAATAGAGTGCAGTAGTGTATCACCATATCTTGCTGCCTACACTTTTACTGCAGTACTTTGTTTCTCTTATGCTCTTTTATGGGGTTCATTGCTCAAATGTCTGGCACATAAGGGAATACAGTGAGGGAAAAGCACTTCCTTTAAGAGAGAGTGCTCATAATCTCCGCTTATTACCTGTATAAAAGACACCTGGGAGCCAGAAATCTTGCAGATTGATAGGGGGTCAAATACTTATTTTACTAATATAGTAAAATGCAAATCAATTTATAACTTTTTTGAAATGCGTTTTTCAGGATTTTTTTGTTGTTACTCTGTCTCTCACTGTTGAAATAAACCTACCATTAAAATTATAGACTGATCATTTCTTTGTCAGTGGACAAACATACAAAATCAGCAGGGAATCAAATAATTTTTTCCCTAACTGTACGTATTTCTGACTGGGTTGTTCACTATACCTCTACTAGGACTGGGGATAAACTGTACAGGAAAATATGGAAGTGAATTTATATCCCGCTGCTTTTACCCTGTTACCTGCTGCAGTCAATGAAGACACTGTCAATTAAATCCTATTCGTAGGCCATTAATAATGGGTGTATTTTTTTTTTCTTGTATTGGTGTTTGCTTCACAACTATTTTAATCTATTAATTAGTCAGTTTGTTATTATGGGAAGTCCAAGTCATGGTCACATGACACTAACTATTATGGCTTCTTTGTTAAAGTCCTCTGTATGTCTAGTCTGTTCTTTCTGAAGAACAGGTCCTCTTTTTGGTAACATTTTCTTCTGGAGCCCTTAGGCTGTCGTATGCAAATGAGGACCAGGCTTCATCAGTATGGCTGTGCAAGGAGGCTAGCTAGGTGGCTATACTTGTATTTTTTATTTTATTTTTTTTGTCTTCAATCTACAGTGTTTATATTGTGGTCTCAGCAGAGCTGAGAATCTGAGAAAAGTGCTACAAGTTGTCACAGCTAACTGAGTTGTTCTTCTCCCTGATTTCACATTGGATGTTTAACCAAAGTCTGTTTTTGTTTTTGTTGTTGCTGGTGTCAGTTGACACACACAGTTTATGGTTCTGCTATATTTCTTATTGTATTGGTTTGCAATGATGCCCTGTCATTTTTGGCTTACCTGGAATGGTTGCTTCTACTTTTGCTCTGCTCTTATTTTTCATGGAATGGCCTTTGACCTTGATCTGGCTTTGTCAAGTGGGCAGAGCTATATTGGGGTTGGTTAAGAATGAGCCAAGGGGGAAACTGCCTGCTCTAGAGACAAATGTTTTTTTTAAGTGGCCTGCCTCGTAAAGAAGGGATCTTAACTCCATGGTTCCTTTTGTCTCCCATTGTGTAAGAGAAAATGATTTATCGGTAAGTACAACAAAAATCTGATATTTTTTTGCATTGTGTCTACAGTTGCCTCTGTATACTGAAATACCCTGCAACAGTCTGAAACAAAAATATTGAACAGTGTAGGTATCTTCAGATTGTAAAATAAAACCGTGGACTACCTCTATTACATTAATAGCCATTTCTTCCTACAGGCATAGCTCCCCATTATACTGGCATATTTTGAAATTATATTCAAGGATTGCTGACCTCTGTAAACCTCCACCACCTTGCATTGACTGTGCTTTTTCTCTTTGCCATGTTCTAGCAGTAAAGACCACTTATGCTGTGCATATTTATTTTTTACATTACAAATTAAAACAATTTATTGTATTTCTATCAATTTGTTAAAATGTTTTTTAATATATGCGCTAAATGAAAATATTGTGTTTGTTTTTTTTGGTTTTAGAAAGCTGCAGATCTAGCTGACATGATCACACGAGTAATCCGGGAGGGTTTAGAGGGCCTGGTATTAAAGGATGTGAGGGTAAGAGTAGGTTATTAAACTCTGAGTTGCATGTATAAATTAAACTTCATTTTATTCATTTTTGTTTGTTAATACTTATTCCCAACAGGGAATCTATGAACCAGGAAAACGTCACTGGCTAAAAGTGAAGAAGGATTACTTGAATGAAGGTGCAATGGCAGACACAGCTGACCTGGCAGTCTTGGGAGCTTTTTACGGAAAGGGAGCAAATGGTGAGTTTTAATGATATGCTTAAATCTTATTGTAGTTTCTTTTCTTTTCTTTATAAAAGCAGCTTGTCAGATTTAAATATGGGGTGGGGTTGGAACTGATCCGCTTTCAAACTGTTCAGTGTGGCCCACATAGCTGTGCCTTATACCATTATTGTTAAAGGGCCTACATACTCACCATAATGCCTGCAATAGACTGTTTTGGGGGGGGCAAGCAATCTTCAGTACTCCCAGGAGATAGACTACTACCCCTGTTAATAGCTTTTTTAAGGGTGATTGGAGTCGTAGCTTCTAACAGGTGGAATGCACAAGGTTACATACCCCTGAGGTATGTTATTGATTATGTGGATGTTGTTGAAAGCTGAGATAAATTAGTCAATTAAGTCTCAATGTGTTCTCTAATTCAACTTTTGTAGGTGGTATAATGTCTATATTTCTCATGGGCTGCTATGACCCTCAAAGCAGGAAGTGGTGCACTGTGACAAAATGCTCCAGTGGATATGATGATGCTACCCTTGCACGTCTTCAGAAAGAGTTGGACATGATCAAGATCAGCAAGGTTAGATTTGTAATTTCTACAATTAAAAACAAATGAAAAGCTATGGGGAATATTTATTAGTCTTGCTGTTTCTAAAAGGGCAACTTGTGTCCCTTGTAGCTGCCACGAGCTTATTTTTGAAGTGTTCAGCTCTGCAAAGAGCAAATGGAAATGATCAGTCTTTGAATGGGGAGGCTTCATTGAGGTAACTGTAACTGAGGTTTAATAACGCACATTTTCATGACCTGAGGTTTATAGATATCTCTGAACTGTTGAGCTTCTAAGGATATGTTTATTGAAGAGTTTGTTTCATAAATATCCTTAAGGAAAACAATAGTTTGAATACCCGGTGCCTTTAAAATTTACATTTATAATTGGTTTTCTGTTTTGGAAAGAGAAGACGAGAGTAGTATGCTGCTTAGAGGATCTGCAAAATAAGGTCATGTCTGACAGGGGTTCATAAAGTACCTAAAAGTGTAAAGAGAAAATATTTTTTTTTAAACATGCTCTTTATATGATGGTACTACAGACTGATTCTGCTGACTCTAAAAACTTAATACAATATATTTACAAACAAACTACATTTACTGTAGTTCAGCAGCATAAAAAATGTGCCATTCTATGGTCTTCTTGCCATCACAAGTGCTGCAGGCTAATTGGCAACCCAGTGAAGGCATCTGCAAGTACTGATATAGTGAAGATGTGGCCTTTTTGGGATGGCAACAGCTCCTATGATCTGTTAGCAGGGCAGAAGAGGAGTGAGGTGAATGTTTTCAGCAGTATGATATTTATCAATGACTTTCTTCAGTAATATAGGCCCATATTTATAAAAGCAAACTGGAGTTATTCTGGAGTAAGCCAACTGCACCATAGGGGACAAAACAAATTCCTATTAAACAGTGCACTCTCTAGCATTCAAGGGGTTAAAAATTTCTATTCAAATGCATGGGGATTTAAGGATTTGTATTGTGTCCCCTATGGTGCAATTAGTTTACTCCAGAATAACTCCAGTTTGCTTTTATACTTATGGACCATAAAGCTATAATTCACATGTTTTGTTTTGCATTATAATTTCACTTTTAAATGAAAAAACTATATCCAGCATCAGTTCACTTCATATGGCAGTCTTGTTTCACTCTATAAATAAAAACAACCAGAAGTCATTCATAGTATACAATTGTTTTGCTTTGGGTTGTTTTTAGATTTTTCGTTTCAGATTTGGATTTTAAAGGAGCAGTAAATGTTAATGAAAATATATAATATCAGGGTTTTTCCTGCTGAGTAAAATAAGGCTACTGCCTATATATAAATGTTTATTCTATTGCCAGTTTAATTTTGTAAAAAAGAAAAACTTTTTAAACTGGCCAAATCGTCATCATGGAGAAAGCTGCTGGAGGTGGTTGTGGTCTGAACAACCGCACTTTCAAGATATGTCCCATCACCAACCACTTTGTATCCTGACAGCTACTGTGAATGAGTTCCTGTACATAAAAATCTATGAATAGGCATTTAAAGGATAAGTAGCGCCTCCTGATAACCCCTACATGCCTTACTATGACCAGAAAATCCTAATAGCCCTATATAGTAGACAACATCTACAATCGGTCCTGGATGTCCTCTTCAGGGAGACAGGCATGACATTTTCTTTACACTTTTTCAGTGCAGAATGCATAAGCCTACTTAAGATGAAATTTGTGCAGTAAGGTCTTATGGTCCTGCTAGCAACTGTGATGTCTGCCTCTTCAATCATCCTGGATTGATTTGAAGAGGGCAAAACTCATGGGGACCATTGGGATTTTCTGGTCATAGTCTGGTAAGTGGGGGTTTGTATTAGGAGTTGTTAATACTTTAACAAAGTGTATACACAATTGGGTAGATGTATAAGTGAAGCAAACCAACTGCACATTGGAGAGCTAATAAAAAGTTGATCACCAGCGCTGCGCAAGGGCACAAACTGCAAGGTGTCAGCTCTTCTCTCAAACTGCAAGGTGTGATCTCTCTCAAACTTCATCTAAGAGCTGTGATTGGTGGAAGGCAATGCCAGCCACAGCTTAACTGTACCCAGGCAACTGGAGGACCTTTTCTGGTGTGTTTTACTTTTTTATTTATTTTGTTCCTTAAGGAGCCCTGTAAAATCTCTGACTGGGATCTTTTCTTTAAGTGTTGTGCAATTCTCACCCTACTCATTGAAAATGGTAATGCTAACTTTTTATTTAAAGGGATAGTAATACTTTGTTTTATCTTTATTTTATTTTGTAGGCATTAAAAAAAAACATGAAGTCTTGTCTCTCAAACCTTTATGGTTTGAGAGATATTCACAAGCAAAGTTTCCCCTCCCGCCCCTTTTACCTAGTGTAAGCCATCTCTTCTCAGATGTGGAATCCAGTCCATAGACCAGACAGATAACAGCAGGGGACAATCTTCTTCCTATGAGAACAATGAAAGCCCTGCCCCCCTTGACAAGCTTTTCAGGTTTTTCCACTATCTTAATTGAAGATTGTCCCTCTCTGCAGTCTACCTGGGCACCTCCCTTATGCTCTGGCTGAGCAGTGTTACATCAGTAAAAGGGGCGGGAGGGGGATACTTTGTCATTGAATTACTCTTGAACTACAATTCTGACAGAATTGAAATAACACTCTCCAAAGTCCAAATACTATGATGATTAATTAGAGCTGCTTTTATTATGTAACATTACTATCCCTTTAAGCCTTTATTGTACTTTTAAGTCCAGTTATATAGTTAATGTGCCATATTATCCTGTTGCCTGTATAATACCAAGTATCTTATTTAGCAAGTATTGAATAGAGAGAAATGATGTACTGGAAAATTCAGACCTTTGCCTTTCTTTTTTTATGAGCTAGATGATGACCATAGTCTTTCCTTCTCCTGATTTCTAGGATCCAGCCAAAATTCCTGATTGGCTGAAGATTAACAAGAATTACTACCCTGACTTCATTATTAGGGATCCAGAGGTAATTTCCTACTTTTAATCATTTGGAAGGCTGGCTTCTTGTTAATTCTGTTCTGAACCTTGAGTCCCCACCATCCATACAACAGAGTTTCAGATGCACATGTATACAACCCCAGTTAATTTTTAGTTTCTTTAAGCTGGGTTTTTAAGCAATTAAATTCAATGCATTAGAGACCTCTAGCATTGAAGGGGTCAAAGACCCCATTAACACTTTTGAGTGCCAGAGGGGTACGGAACACATTGCAAAGCAATGCGTTCCGTACCCCTCTGGCTCTCAAAGTGTTAAAATTAGTGGCTACTTTTATGTATTACATATGATACATTTGGTTTTCCCTAGAATTGGTCCACTTTCTTTATGCTTCAGATAAATTCTAGTAACAATGCATCAATAAAATGCAGAAGAGTTTGAGTTAGAGGGATCTCAGACCCTCTTTTGACTTTACCTTTACATCTGAAAGGCAGTGTATTTATTAGTCCTCTTTCTTTAAATCCTTTTAACGCCACTTTCTAGTTTCCATGAATATTGCCGGTAGACTTCTTTGCCTCACTGTGTGAGGTCATTAATGTACTCTCACACTGCCCTACATATAGGGTAATTATATATCTTTTGGGTTTAATGTATTATTGCTGAGAGAGGAGCAGAGCTACCTCACAATATACATTATCTTTACTTCCTATCGGGTCCATGGGGTAAAGCTCCTCCCACTAGGCTGCAGGGCACTTAAAAGAAAAGTTTTCTGACTCCTCCCATCCTCTTATGAACCCTTCCCCCTCCCCCCACCTTAAAAACCTTTCCAACAGCAATTATGGTAAGTGTCCTCATCTATTTTGCAGAAAGCTCCTATTTGGGAAATTACTGGAGCAGAGTTCTCCAAAGCAGAGGCTCACACAGCAGGTGGGATATCTATCCGCTTTCCACGCTGCACACGCTTCCGTGATGACAAGGACTGGCATACAGCCACCACTCTCCAGCAGCTGAAGGTAAAAATGCAAAGAGATAAAGCTGATCACTTCATTGAGGTCCCATAAAAACACTGTACTTTTCATATACTATGACAAATTCATTGTAGCCGAATTTTTCAGTAAAATCCAATATCTGTAACAATTTTAAATTTAATTTTCTCTGTTTTTTGAGAGGATTAATGATCATGATGCTAGATCACAGCCATAGTGACACTGACTTTATGTTCAAAGATAAAGGGATGTCATTTTAGGGTAAACCAACTTTTATGGAGGGAAGAATTAAAACCCCTTGGGTTTGCCCCAGAATTACTCCACTTACCTTTTGAATATAAGGCCCAGTGTGACCTGGGGAGCAATGCTGTAGAGAAGGGGGGTGAGGCAAGGAATTGTAAGCAAAGACTGAGATGGCTTTGTGTGTAACACATACACATGCAAAAACAAAAAAACATACATTTTAAAGGGGAACATTCACTTCAAAAAATTATTTTGAGCATGGGTTTTATTCATTAAAACAAGATCAGTGCTGGTAGTAGCATGGTAAACGGAGCTTGCTGTAATGTTAGCCCATATAAATACAGCTACGGAGGGAAGCGTGAAAGCGCTCCCTGGGGCAGCTGGGAGGGAGGTGGGAAGCCCTGCTGTGTGCAGCAGAATGCGGAAGTGCTCAATATGAAGTCTTCATATCTCTGCTCCTAGGTGAGTAAAAAAAAAAAAAAAACCACAGAGCTAATCTTGTTTTATTGAATAAAACCCATGCTCAATTTTATTTTATGTCAATGTTCCCCTTTAAAATGGGCTTTTTACCCCTTGAATATTAGTGATGTTAAATCATTTTGACATTTTTTTTTTTGGTATTCTGTGGTGCAATGCCATTGGTTTGACCCAAATGATTCCAGATCTTACATTAACTTCTGTGATTTTATAATACAGTGGCAGAAATAAATGCCATGAGTTCATTTGGTATGGAAAGTGAAACTCAGGCTAGTAAACGAGGATGGACAAAAGGGATTATAATCCAGGTTTTCAAGGAGAATTTTTTTTTTCCTTGACTCTGTCATCATACTTTGTCTGCTCACCTGTTGTGGCCTTTGGATTGAACAATGAGTTTTTATTTGTCTACAAATACAAAGAAGGTCAATGAGAAACTCAACCCGTGTAGTAATTGACTTGCCAGATGACACTGGCACACACTAGACTGCATTCTGCATTTTACAATCTTGCGACATTATGTGCAAACATTTGTTCTTGACTAAAGCATCTGCGCCAAACCGGTAAATTAAAATTCCGACTGATTCATTGGGGCTTTTAACCCCCTTAAATATACTGGAAGTCCATTAACGTTTGCTTTGTGCATAAGGCCTTTAGTTTGACCTGTAAGGGGACCATAGGAGTGCACAGTGCATTGCTAAGCAATGCTTTACATGCCCTTCTGGCACTTAATTCTTTAAGGATCTGGTTATTTTGCATCTTGGCAAATTTCTGGTTTTATTCTATGTGTTTTATGTGTTTTGCCATTCTGTTACTGAGTGCAAACTACAGATTTTTCCAGGGATAGAGTAAGGCTTAATTTGCTACAATATGTAAAATAAATAAATATAAAATATATATAATATATAATTATGTCATAGGCAGAAATATGCCCAAAAACTCTCAAAATATTTTTATATACATCACTGTTCTGTGTAATTTTAACTTATGTGGTTAAAAGGATGGGGGTACCGTTTATTATAAAGAGCATTTTTGCTTACAGTTTTTAAAGGGGTACACACTGTTAACAGCTTGCCTCCTTAATGTAGAACATACACTTAATTTTGTCCTAGTCCCTTTTAAGTGTGCATTCTCTTACAACTAGTCACAGAGTTCCCACAGAGATCTACCACTAAGTATACATCATCGGTAGATGAAAGGGAATTATGCTGTCACTTTCAGTAGGTTCACTTCCAGGTCACACTCACAGACGTGTAGTCACATCTGACAGCACTCCAGTGTGGTAGCTCTTTGCAATCCTCAGTATCACAGTTAATAAATCTTTTTTTTGTTGTTGAAAAAGGCTAGTAAACCAATCAGCAGCTCACTGCATTTGCAGGAGACAGTCTGATCTCTTCTGTATACAAGTGGGGAGTTCTGACAGTACTCCCTCTCTGTTTAAAAGTTTTTGCATTTATAAATGGCAAATAGCCCAACCATTTGTGCCGTTTATAAAGAGAGTAATATTATTAAATGGTTAATGCACCAGCTGTATATTAAACAGTAAGTAGTTATTGCTTTTTGTCTGTTTCTTTTTTTTTCCAGGACCTTTATCAGCTTTCAAAGGAGAAATCTGACTTTACTGTCACTGCCGCATCCTCTCAGGATGAGGAAGGTTCATCTGAAAACAGCAGCCGGGAAAATGAAGGAAATTCTAGGCCACCTACTCCAAGTGGTTCTGTGAAAACCTCAAAAACGTCTTCCTCTAAATTTTCTGGCAAGGATAAGAAACCAGAGAGTAAGAGACTGTGCCACTGGCACCTTATTCACATGCCCATTTAGTTTGCAAACCGATTTAAGCCTGTTAGTGCCAGAGAGTGTTCAGACAATTGTGTTACAGTACATTAGATACCATTCTAGTATTCGTAGAGAAACCTAGATATGTAAACCTTTGAGTTCCATTGACGTGTGCAACTCATTGTGAATGGTATATCACAAGTTGCTTTTTGAATTCTAAAAAATTAAATGTATGTGTTTTTCTTCCCACTTGGCTGAAGTACATATAAAATTGCTGCTCAGATCTACTTGTTGTAAGTTCATTTACAAAGACAGTAAGGCAAATGCACTAAGTGGAGCAATTTTGGGAAAAACAAGTACACCATAGTGAGTAAATTCCAAAAACCACAGAGTTCTCTGTGGATTCTAAAGTGGTGTCCATTAATATATATTTTCCCTCAGGTGAAGATATTTTGCTCCAGAATCAATCCACTTAGTGCATCGGCCTCCCTGACTTACTATATAGAAAATTTACTTCAGGGCTGAGATGTTCCAAGCAGGCCCTTGCGGTCTGTAGAATTTGCCACTAGTTCTTGATTTGTGGATGTTTGAAGCAGGACCTGCATCACCAGAGTAATGGTTTGTATGGGAAGTAGTAGAAATGTATGCTTCTGTTTACAGGCCAATTGCCAGCAAGGGGCATTGAGTTATGGTTTCCTTCAGTATTGTGTTTGTACTTTTTGTTTCCCCAGGTAGTAAGCTACCCTCACAGAAGAAAAAAGAAGTGAGTCAGAAGTCAGAGAAGCGTAAAGCAGAGCCTCCTGTGACTGTACAGAGTAAAAAGGTGAGAAAATTCCAGGGGAGATGAGCAATGCATTGAGCCCCAATCTGATTTATTTTATGGAGGTGATTGGAAAGGGGGACAGAATGACTGACTGTGTTATAGTTGGCAAGCAAGACAAGGAGTCAGACTGTACAGTTAAGATCACCTTTATTAGAAATATATAACCGTAATGCAAATAACACACAGAGGGTGTTCCAATAGATCCATCACACTGTCCGAGACTAGGCCCCAGACCACTGGAGTCTCGTGGTAAAATGGAATGCCCAGAGGTAGCACTGACTCAGCCTGCAGTCAGTCTAGGAGAGGAGTCTCAATATCGTACGCAACGGAGACTACTGACTCACGCCTGCAGTCAATAGCTAGGAGTCTGATAGAGCCCCAGGTCAGTACTAGGAAGGATGTCTGTGGAACGGGACCAACACACGGAGCAAACAGACAGAGCTCTCTAGTAAGCACCAGATAGGATAGTCAGACAAGCCAGGTCATGCACGGAGCGGGTAGTCGGCCAGAGCCACAGGTTTGCACCAGAAAGGATGTCTAAGCCAAATCGGAACACACAAGGAGAATGGTCAGACAGAGCCACAGGTCAACACCAGAAAGGATGGACAGACAAGCCGGGTCATACACAGGAATACCAAATAAATTAACTTCTCAGAACAACAACGTAAGGGTAACTGAGTCAGGACTCAGTCCGCCCTTTAAACCCCACCTCAGGAAGTAGATAGGAGGAGCAGCTCAGAGGGAGGAAGTAGGCAGGAGGAGACTACAGACCTCAAACACATAAAACAGAGACCTGCAGCATGCTGAAGCCTCGCGCCTGCAGATGATGCATCCAGTATTGATGCGTCCAACCGGTCGTGGAAATGATGCTGGAGCGTCATTGTGAGCATTGCCAGAAGCGGCGGCGCTACAAGGTACTGTGACAGACTGCCTCGAACATGATTTAAAATGACTTACTTGAAGTAACTATTTAATCTTTGGGGGGTTGTTTTGTTTGTTTTAAATCTACCGGGGGAACATAAGGACCATGGGGGTTAAGATCCCTTCATTAGGGCACGTTAAGAAACATTATTGTTTAACCCATGCTCGGCTCTGCCTACAGGCCAGTTTCCTCCACTGGTAAACGGGATTCCTGTTTACAGGACAGTGTTTATTTTATGTGCCCCCTACCGGTGGAACATAAGGACCATGGGGGTTAAGATCTCTGCACTAGGAGTAATGGCACGTTAAGAAAAAGTCTTGCTTAACCCCTACTTGACTCTGCCTACAGGCAAGTTTCCTCCACTGTGAAACAGAATCCCTGGACATTGTTTGTTTTAATTCCCCCACCCCCCCACCAATGAGGAAAGGGTCTGGTCTCTGTAGAGACCTACTTTTTCTGTACTTTATTTTTAATTTGTTTTCTTTAGTGAAGCGCTACTGCTTCCCAGTTCTCCCCCTCTGTCTTGGAGTGTTTTTTAATCTGGACTTCAGTCTACAGCTCAACAGGCTTTTGTGCCGATCATGTTTCCTTCCTTATCCCTAGCACTTTTGAGCTCTTCTCCAAATCAGGTCTTGGTTATTACCTCATGAATTTTCCACCCTGATCCAGAGGTCACTGTAGCACTTCTACAGCTCAGGGCTTGATACACTCAGCTCCACTTCAGTAGTTTTGAAACATGTTCCTACACAAGCTATGAGCAACAGGAAGGAATGGGTCTGGTTTATTACTGGTCTTCCAATTCGGATACATCCTGCCATTGCTGGGCTACTTATTTGTGCAGTTTCCAGAGGTTTTACACTTCTATTCTCTCACTCGGGCAACGGGGTGGAGGGGGATTTCATTTAACATTTGCTGTTATGGCCAAATTTCACATTTTTATTTTGCTTGTATGAGATTCTGTGGAGATTGTAGTGTAGTGAGTTTGCGCAGCTCCCAGTTTTATTCTTGAATGGACCATTGGTAATATCCTTTCCCAGTTACTGACCAACTCATGGGCAGGGCCGGATTTACATCTCAGGATCCTGTAGGCACAGAAATCTGAAGTGCGCCCCCCCCCATTGGTCATCTCCACTGGACACCTACACAATGCTCCAAATCTCCACATTACCCCCACATAACCATATTGCCCTCACATTGCACCCCATCAGCTCCATATTGCCCTCGCATTGCCCCCATCAGCTCCAACTTGCCCCATCAGCTCCAACTTGCCCTCACATTGCCCCATCATCTCCAACTTGCCCCCATCAGCTCCAGCTTGCCCTTGCATTGCCCCATCATCTCTCCAACTTGCACCCATCATCTCCAACTCGCCCCCATTAGCTCCAACATGCTCTTACATTGCCCCCATCAGCTCCAATTTGCCTTCATATTGCCCCCATCATCTCCACACTGCCCCACCCCCCGTATCAGTTTCCTACCTCGCTGGTGGTCCAGCGACAGGAAAAGTCTGTGCCTCCTTCTGCACAGACCTGTATGCTGTTCATCTTCCAGTGCTCTGCATTACTAAAGAGCTGACGAGGGAGCAACAGCATACAGGTCTGTGTCAAAGAAGGCACAGACCTTACTATTTGGCTGGTTACTGCTGCCACTGTGTGCAGCATGAGTGCTGTGAATAAAAATATAAAAAAAAAAAAAAAAAAAAATTGATTTCAGAGACAGGCACCCCTCTGTGGGGTGTGCCTGTAGGTGGATGCCTACTCTGCCTTATGGCAAATCCGGCCCTGCTCATGGGCTCTGTCAGTGGAAGGGTTGGGTTGTCTTTTCCTCTCTGCCTCATGGTGGTATGCAAACCATTCTCAGGAAAGCAAAGTGTTTCTCAGCAAAATTTTTTTTTTTTTTTTTTTTTTTTCTGTTTCTTAATGTGGTGTTTGGATTTTGTTTTTGTTTTTTTTCTTCTGGTCTCCATTTTAGAGCCCATGGGACAGTCTTCCAAGTTTTCAGACCCAGCTGTTATGTCTATTTATGCTTGCCAATCCTGCAGCTCCAAACCACCTAAAGAGCATTGTAGCACTACCTAGCCTGTTTGTACAGCAGTCTCCCCTCAAAACACTCACGGGCTTCCGGCATAAACAGAGCTGTTATGGGTTAAAACCCTTACTGATTCTCTTGTTAGGCTGTCTTGCTTCCTCTCTAATACTGGTTTTGCAGAAGCTTACTCCAGCCTTTCCTCATCTGTATAGGAACCAGCGATGATACCGAACTTACCCTTGTCCTAGGGATGATTCTTCTCTTGAGGAAGGGCAGACAAGCGGTAATGAGGAAGAAATGCTCTCCTTTGCTCCCGTGCACATAAAGGGGGGGGACGTTTTAATGAAATTATGTTCAGGCTTTCATTATTGCTGTCTTGGACACTTTGTATCTCTTAAGATTATGTTACTAATTATCCTGTTATGGATATCTCTTTAAACACAAATAAATTGCTGTGCTCCCTGTTCAGTAACAGTTAGACCATATTTTCCTAAATGAGTTGCATCACCGGGGCAGGAAATTTTTTTCGTGTCTGGCCATTTTAACCAGATGTATCCTTTCACTAATTAATTATTGGATTTGTTGGGGTCTCCTCTGGTAGAGCAACCTCTTTCCATTCTCTCTCAATGGAAGCCCTTCTATGTTTGAGTATTTAAGGATCTAACAGACAAGTACCTGGATGTCATGAAGTGAGTCAGTGGGGCTATTAACCAATGGTGAGGCCACCTGATAAAAAGGAAAGACACACACTAAAAGATCTTCTACATACAGTGTCCCGAATTCGGGAAGCAAACCTTTATTGCTGTGACTCTGCTTATCACTGCAAAATGTACTGCTGTATATTCCACTCTGTCCATTACAGCCAGGCACACACTGTGGTTTAAGAACTGGTGGGCCAATATCTCACATTATGTTGTATTTCCTTGGGAAACTTCTTTCTGGTCCTGAACTGGATAAAATGATTTCACAGTAGTCAGGTGGCAAGAGTACCTTACTTCCCCAGCCCAGTCTGAGACTGGCATAGTTTCTGTGTACATCCCTTTTTGTTTTTGTTTCTCGTGGAAATACACTAGGCTAGACCCTCTGTGTTTTCTTCCTCTAGTAAGCCTCGCTTCCAGACTAAACCCAAAATGGGAAGCTGTGGATAAATCCTTTTGTCGACCAGTCCATGAGTAAAAGACTGAAACTGTTCCGGGAGACTTAGACCTAGTTGGTTTCAGATCCATGGGATATTGTCCCTCAATGTTTCATCATGTCCATGGTGCCAAGAGATCCCGCAAAATCCAGCTTTCACTGTGATTGTTGCTTAGTTGATGGTTCTGGGGTAATATCTCCAGTATCCCAGGACCAGATTTTACTTCAGCTGGTCTGCTGCACCAAAAAAGCATGGAGGCTATTGGCTTTCAATAAATTTATTTATACTCTCCTGTTCAAGGTGCTCTTGAAATATTACTCATGTGCTTCAGAGACCTATTCTGTCCCAGGTGGTATTTGTAAACTCTGGTTCACACCCCAGAATGCTGTTTTCCTTCATTGGTCCTCTGTTTGGGTCCTGGTTGCAAGTTCCTGCATGTTTGGTCCTCACCAGTGTGAAAGTTAACTGTACCTAAACTGAGGCACTGTTGGGTGCTCTTTTGGGGAGTAATTAATAATAGGCCACTGGGGCTGCCAAAGATATGTCAGTCTTTTATAGGTATTTTCTCCCTTCTTTAATAATAAATAACTAAACAATATATAACCATGAACTCCCAGAAATAAATATTACACAACACTATGCTATGGAAATTATTTAAAACTATAATGTATGCATTTTATAGAGATATGGTATACACTATGACATGCGCAGCAATTATTTGTGGGTTCAAGAATATATCCATGTTGTATAGCTTTGTGGGGTTTAAGCTTTAGATTATTAGAAACATGATTATATTCCTATAAATATTGCAATATGTCTGTAGAGTCTGTGCCCTGTTATTTAAATAGGATGTGAACAATGTCTACAAATACCACCTACAGACAGGATAATCCTCTAGTTCATGTGAGAAGTATGAACCTGGGTGTCCGGTTGTGGCCAGTGTAAGAACAAAGTAATTTACTCTGAGAGGTTTACTGCACTGTCCTACTTTTCGTCTATTGTCTACACTGCTTGCTGTGAAAGATGAAGCACCATCTCCATTGAGGGCTAGCTGCAGAAACTCCAGTGTGGACTGCTGAATAAAAATGTATTTTAAGAGTGTAAGTGCTTAGGAGTGTGTGTGTGTGTGTGTGTGTGTGTGTGTGTGTGTGTGTGTGTGTGTATGGCTTGTCTTATCTTCTTGTTTCCTACAACCAAGTTGAACTTGGACTGTTTGCTAGGCATAAACTGCTTAAGAAAGGGGAAGCCCTTCTTTATCAGTTTTGCAGGTTTTAGCAGTGGATTCTAGTTTGTCCAGCTGAGGAGCAGTTTTTCTTCACAATACTGTCTAGGGTCAATGGGCAGTATACTGAAACACTGGATAGTCCGGCTGTTACTGGCTGACTGGACGCCCCATTTGGTTATGTAATGCCTTGGTGGTGGTGGTGGTGTACGTAGACAGTCAACGAGGCACCAGGAGCAAAACAGGTTCAGATAGCCCTTATGTGGGTGGAGTTACATTTTCTCACAATCTCAACAATTACATCCAGGAAGTGTGGACCACCTGGAAGCAGGTTTTATCCATCATCAGATGCTAGACCAAGTGCTCAAGCTGTCAACTCCACAACAGCCAAATGGTAAACAAAAACTGTACTTGATGTTGTCTCAAAAATCTCAGTATTCCAAACCGCTGTACAAGAACAAGACAGCTGTTGGTGATGGCCATAGATGCTATAATGATACCCTGACAGTTAAACCTAGCGTATGTCTTGCCTCCTCTGGTTCCCAAGGTGATCCCCCTAGGTCATGATGGACAAATCCCATGTTATTCTCATAGTTCCATTATTTCAAAGGTGCACTTGGTATATCGGCATACTCTGAGTCAGTGATCTGTGGCAGCTGCCTCTCATTCCAGCCTTACTCTCTCAAATCCTCTGCGTCATTCCGATCTGAACAAGCTGGCATTGACTGCATAGTACTTGAAGCTGACATCTTAAAATGCAGCGGCTTCTCCAAGAAGGTCATCTGAAATTTGCTTAAGGTGTGCAGGCCAGCTTTGTACAAGACTTAAAGGGATAGTAATACTTCAATTTAACTTTATTTTACTTTGTAGGCATTAAAAAAACATGAAGAATGATATAAGTCTTATCTCTCAAACCTTTATGGTTTATGAGATATTCACAAGCAAAGTTTCCCCTCCCCGCCCCTTTTACCTAGTGTAAGCCATCTCTTCTCAGATGTGAATCTGGTTGTATGACCAGACAGATAACAGAAGGGGACAATTTTCTTTGTATGAAAACAATGAAAGCCCTTCCCCCCCTTGACAAGTTTTTCAGCTTTTTCCCTTATCTTAATTGAAGATTGTCCCTCTCTGCAGTCTACCTGGGCACCTCCCTTCTGATCTGGTTGAACGGGGGGGGATACTTTGTTTGTGAATATCTCTTAAACCATAAAGGTTTGAGAGATAAGACATATCATTCTTCATGTTTTTTTAATGCCTATAAAATAAAATAAAGTTAAAACGAAGTATTACTATCCCTTTAATGTAGGATCTGTTCTCTTTATTTTGGGTGGCTTGAGGAACATCTGTTTCCCCATGGTCTTTTCATCTTCCCAAGATGATGTGCTTTTTCCAAGATAGGTTTGTCAAAATAGTTTTAAAGAAAGCTGTGTTGCATGTTTGAAGCCGGTTCCCTTTTGTTTCACGTCTTACTTCCCTAGAGCAGGTAGTACATCGTGTATGTATAAAAGTAAAGGTTTGTGGAACAGCTGTGCAGAACTGCTAGATTTCTATTCACATGTTCACTAACACTACTCAGTCAATCTTTGCCTCTGTGGAGGCATTTTGGGGTTAAAGGTGCTATAGGATGTGGCAGCTGACTGTACCCAACTCACCTCATGTCAATCTGACTACTTCTTCTTAAGTCTGGATGTGTTTTTCTTTGACACAAGTTATCCTAGCTTATAACGAACCTGTTGCCTGCTAGTTCACTGCAGATCGCCAATATCTTCAGTTCAGCATGGAAACTTTTCCCCCCTCTTCATAGAAGTCCTGCACTGGCAAATCCTTCCTCAGTGTGGGCTTTTTTGAAATTATGAGTAAAACACTGGCATTTCTCATTTGTGCAGATATCCGTGATCTCCACTAAATGGGAGGACCAAGAGAGTTATAAGCTATGGGAACTGGCAGTGGGTTAAAAGGGTCTTGTATTGACCTTGTACTGCAATGTTAAGCCCATGGTCCCTTTGTCATCCTCCATTGACTAAGAGAAAATTATTTGTGTTGAGTAGTTTTAATACATCCAGAGCACTGACTTATAGTCCGGAAACTATTTGAGTGAGTCAGGCTCTTTACTAGGAGAGGTGGCTAACATGAAGGTATGAGGTGGGGTGGGAATTTTAAAATTTAAAGTGGATGTGTCACCTATGCACAACATGCCATAAATAGTTAGGTGACACATCCAATACCATAAAAATGTTATTTATTTTTTTTATTCAAGTTCAATTTCGTTTAAAATTAACTTCCAAAAGTCTGTGCTGCAGCCACTTCCGGGTGACTGCGGTTACAGAGCTCTGCCTCTGCTCTGCTCCCTCCTCTGATGCCATATGCTTCTGTCAGTAAGCTGGAGCGGTCTCAGTGGCAGAGATTGATATCTAGCCAATGAGACCGCTCCAGCTTCCAGACTGAAACCTCCGTCATCGGAGGAGGGAGGAGAGCAGCGGCAGAGCATTGGACTGCAGTCTATGCGAAAGTGGCTGCAGCCCAGATTTTTGTAAGTAAGATTTAAACAAAATGGAACTTGAAAATAAAAATTCAATAATGTTTTGATGGTATTGGATGTGTCACCTACCTATTTATGGCATGTTGTGCATAGGTGACACATCCACTTTAATATAGGTTAAATATACATGAGTGTTCTCTCTCTAACAGTTCTTACACATACAGTCATTGTAAAGCTAATGTTACTGACCATGGTATCATTTTTAGGTATTTTTGAGAAGTTTCCAGAGTCCTTGAAAACAATTATTGGCCTGCCATTAAGGATTTCTGGAAACAGATTTTCTGCTATTGACAGCATAGAAAACAAAAACCATAATTCTGTCACAGGAAAATCTGTTTGTTTCTCTTCTAATATAAATGTGCATGTGTTTCTCTTCAGGCTAAGACCACAGATGCCAGACACAGCAACGGACACAGTGTGGCCCAGTTACCATCCACTTCTAAAGTAAGTGGCCATGTTCAGCACTCCGTATGAAGCATCACAACTTTGGTGATGGGTTTACATTTTGGATAAAAGGACCCACTGTCTGAGCAGAAGAGAAAGTGGTGACAGTTTTAGAGAAGTTTGTTAATGTTATTTTGTTTGACTAGGAGTAGGGGAATTTTCCAAACTGTACAGTTCTTCCTTAGCCTATGGATGTGCGGCTGTCCTAAAGGAGCAAACTACGACAATTCATTGACAGAGTTCTGTTACAATATGTTTCTCTATAATAGACTGCTGGGTGTTCAAGTCCTATACAGTTTTTACCTGTTAAGATATTAAGGGCGTTAGGAAAGTATTTGGTTGAACAATTGTGGAGTAAACCAGTCGAACCATAGAGTTACAATAAAAATGTTAACTGATTTAAATGGCGCTTTTAGGAATTTTTATCCCCACCCCACTATGTGGCAGCATATTTGCTCCAAACATGCATCTCTGTAGCTTATTGAATAAAGCCCTACATGTCTAAAGCAACATAGAGCAATTCTGAAGCAAACCAACCGCACCATAAGGTGTGAATAAAAAATCCATTAACTTAAATGGGGTTTTTAACTACATGAATGCTAGAGAGGTCTCTAATGTAGTGTTAAAGAACTCCTAACATGCAAGGGTTTAAAAGGCCCCATTTAAATCAAGGAGAATTGATATTTATTCCCACTATGATTTACCGTAGTCAGTTTGAGCCAAAATTGCTCTGCTTTGTCTTTATACATAAGGTCCTGAGGGGGGGCAGACTAAAGAGTGCCAGTTCTGGAGGAAAACAATGCATCATAGCAGAATTTTTAGGCATCAGTAATTTTAGGATCTTTTATGCTCTACCGGTGGTTTGTTCCAACAATTCTAATGTCTTGCTTTCTGATTATAGCACTTGCTAAGAAAATAGCCCGACACTGTCTCATATCCAAATAATGCATCTTGTTGCCCAGCATACATTACTTTACGGCCTGTCATTGCAAATTTTGTAAGGCTAATATACTAGGAAGAACTGGTACAATTCTGTGGCAAGCCAACAGCATCACAGGGAACATCACATTGATTTTAACAGGGCATTGAATGCTAGAGATGTCTCAGAAGCATGGCTTTGCTTGGGCTTTTATCCTTTAATTGGAATGTGCATTGTGTTTTTGTCTCCTATGGTGCAGTTCTTCTTATTATATAAGCCTCCAGATATGATGAGAAAGCTGGGTAAGAGGAGTATGAGCAATGCTGAAAATATGGAACCAATGCAATCCTTTGGTCTCATTCATTCTCCAGTCCACATTCTACTGTGTTACATACCTCTTTCTTAAAAAAGAATTGGTTTTGTTTAAAGGAAAACCTTTAACAAACAAATTAAACCACCATATTACCTTTTTAAATGGTTTAGTTTTGTGATGGTGAGAATTGCAAAAATAATTTTTTTCTAAATGACAACTTGAAAGAGGATGGTCAGAAGAATGCCAAGACAACTGAGTAATGCCAACACATGGGGAGCAAAGTTTTAAAAGTTCATATTATTAATTAGGATTTTAGTGTTAAAAAAAAACACATTTGAGGAAGTCTGTATACTTGATACAATCAGGAAAAATATATATTTGATTATATATATCTACAGCTGCCTGTATTTGTTGCTTAATGTTTGTCTTCTTTTAGTCCATACCTCCTCAGAGTAGACAAAGGTCTTCAACCATCTGAATGATAAGTCCTATACAACAATGATTAACCATTCCAGACCATGGCACATACAAACAGTTCAAGTTTTCAGGATAGCTTAATCAAATTGTCTGAGCCACTGATATACCCACCTGTAATTAAAGGGGAACTACCACCCCACACAATGTTTACATTCACTAAGTACTCATCTGGCGACTAGCTGCTTAGTAGCGCTAGCCGCCAGAATAATTACCTTATGTAATAGATTTCTCCTCTCTTCCATGGGTGACAGGCAGGACGGAGCGTGGACATCTTGCCATTGTGACGTCCGCGCGCCTGCGCTGTCAGTCCCAGCCGGAGCCAAATGGCTCCTAGCAACACCTCCTAGCCCCGGCTGGGACTGACCGCGCTCCGTCCTGCCTGTCGCCCATGGAAGAGAGGAGAAATCTATTACATAAGGTAATTATTCTGGCGACTAGCGCTACCCAGCAGCTAGTCGCTAGATGAGGACTTAGTGAAGGTAAACATTGTGTGGGGTGGTAGTTCCCCCTTTAAGCAGCGATTTCTAGAAATTGTGACCTGTTTGCGTCCCCTGAGGACTAATATAGAGAAACACTGCTATAGAGAAAATCTCCATACACTTATTTAGAACACAGCATATTTTCTGCTACTGCCTAGCTATATACTACAACCAATGATTCTCAACTCCAGTCCTTGGGACATACCAACAGGTGTCAGGTTTTAATTTATATCTTTAATTAAGCACAGAGAAATCAATCAAAATGGCTGAGCCACTGATTGTTCACCTGTTTAAAAAAAAAAATGTGTTCCTTTTATGTGAATGCATATTCGTATATATATATATATATATATATATATATATATATATATATATATATATATATATATATATATATATATGTATTATAGATAGATATCTATATATGTATGTGTGTGTGTAATATATGTGTGTGTGTGTGTGTGTGTGTGTGTATATATATATATATATATATATATATATATATATATATATATATATATATATATATATATATATATATATATATATATAATGTACACATTCACATAAAAGGAACAATTTTTTTTTCTTTGCTTTTCTGTGGAAAAAAAAAAAAAAAAATCTCAGCCTTTGTATATAATGTTAATTCAGAGACTTGCCAAGGTAGAAAACTTGTCTGTTATGCCTTTGAGTGCCAGAGAGGTATTTAATTCATTATAACACAATTCGTTGGATACGCTTCTGGCACTCGAAGGGTTAAGCGCAGCATTTCTGTAGTTCTGGTTTGCTTTTTAACAGTGTGTTTAAAGGTAAGTTGTGGGATGGGTTACTGTCCCTTTTGAAAATGTAACCTTTAATAATAATTTTAAACTTTAAAAATTTTTGAGAATTAAAGGAACACTAACACTTAAACATGAGTTAATGTTTTTCTGTATAAATAGTTTTTTCTATTGCTTTAAATATAATCAACTTGCTTTTTAAATACATGTGTAGAATGTCCTATTCAGACTCTTTTTGGTTGATTTTGTTTGTGCTATTTACAGTTAGAGGTTAGAACAAAGTCAGTTAATTCATTGAAACTTGCATTCATTGCTCTTGCATTCAAAAAGGTTGGTCCATTATTTCGAGACTTTACCAGACCATACAGCACTCGCACCTCTCATGCCCTGTAAAAGGCAGCAATGGAAGGTTCCACTGGGGATGTGTAAGACTAAATTATTGGTCTCAGGAAAAAAAAATGTTTTAGGGTGCGCAATGGTAAAACATTTAAACTATTGCAACCCTTTTAAAAGGCCATTTTCTTACTGACATTGCAGCAGGTATACTTGCTCCCCTAAACAGTTATTGCATTTTTAACAGCATTCTATCTCTCTTTAAAGGGATAGTAATACTTCGTTTTATCTTTATTTTATTTTGTAGGCATTAAAAAAACATGAAGAACGATAGAAGTCTTATCTCTAAAACCTTTATGGTTTAAGAGATATTCACAAGCAGATCAGAAGGGAGGTGCCTAGGTAGACTGCAGAGAGGGACAATCTTCAATTAAGATAAGGGAAAAAGCTGAAAAACTTGTCAAGGGGGGCAGGGCTTTCATGGTTCTCATAGGAAGAAGATTGTCCCCTTCTGTTATCTGTCTGGTCTATGGACTGGATTCCACATCTGAGAAGAGATAGCTTACGCTAGGTAAAAGGGGTGGGAGGGGAAACTTTGCTTGTGAATATCTCTTAAACCATAAAGGTTTGAGAGATAAGACTTATATCGTTCTTCATGTTTTTTTAATGCCTACAAAATAAAATAAAGATAAAACGAAGTATTACTATCCCTTTAAATTATCTGAGTCTCTTTAATTATTTTGATTAAGTTCCCATTAAGAAACCTGGATGACTTTAATGGGATTTTTTTCACCCATACGTAAAACCAAGAACTTGGAAACCAAGGCTGCAACATTTTTGGAGATATTTTGTATACATCTGTTTGATGCATCCTTCCACATGCTCCTATAACTTCTAGTTGGCTCCTAATATTTCTTTCTTACTCCTAAGTTAAGTTTTTGTCCACCCCGGGTTTAATGCACATTCGAGTTTGTCCATTCCATAACCAGTTAACTGTATACTGTTTATTGTTACTTGCCTGGTTATTTAAACTAACTCCTCTAACAGCTCCCTATATTTTCTTTTATACTGTTGTATTCTGAAAATAAGTCTCTATCTGTTATTGCACCCTTGATTGCTATGTGGTGGACACCATGCTAGTATCTAAAGAAATAAATTGACACCGGGGGTATCCATTTACAGTAGCATCTGCCTGACTTTTTGTAGTGGTTATCAATATTTCCAACCATGACTGATGTGTATTTTGATTTTTCTGTATCTGCATAGTAGAGTTTTATAGTATCTTTGTAATGTCAGCAACAGATCCTTAAAGGAATAATAAGCCCTTGTTACAAAGAACTGTATGCTGTAGGGATTTTCCAGTTGAGTAAAATAAGGGTACTGCAACTGATAAAGTATCTTCTTTCAAAAAATTATAACAGCACAAAAGTACATTTTCGTAAGAAAGACTGCAGTAGCAACAACAGCAGGTCCACCATAAGATGGCATAGCCAAGAAACTGTTAAACTTTTAAAGAAACTTAGGTTTGTTCTATACATTTTGCACTCCTTTGTTCATTCCACTGAAAAAGCCATATAAATATGTTTTTGCACAAAGGTTTTGCTATTCCTTTAAATGTTTGTGCACACTTCATGTGTGTAATGCTCTTATTCTATGTCAGTCAAGTGACATTGATTTTTATGAATACCCTATGGCTAAAACCATTCCCATAAAAGATATATCTCCAGTGTAATGATAGTACCCAAAGGTTTGTCACTGAATAATAACATACCTACATGTCTCTTCGTAGACTCTTCTGGATATATTCACTGGAGTGAAGCTATACCTTCCTACTTCGGTCGATGACTTCACCAAATTGCGTCGTTACTTTATTGCCTATGATGGGGATCTGGTTCCAGAATTTGATGTTCTCTCTGCTACACACGTGATGGATGACACAGCAGAGATTGCTGCTGATGCTAAGCATGTAACACCACGCTGGATATGGGAGTGTATCAGACGCCGGAGATTAGTAGCACCATGCTGAGGAATGTTGTATGCCTCTGATAAGGCAGATGGCATAAATGTGTTTACATTTTAATGTTTACAGAGACAGAGAAGACAGGACTGAAGCCTTTTCTTGGCTATACAAATACTATAAAGTATAGAAATCACTAGCTGATAGCGCTGGTGATGCTAACAAGCAGGGTTTCTCCAGTGACAGGAACTTGTAACTTGAAAGTCTTAACCCTTTGAGTGCCATGTGTTGTGTACCCCTCTGGCACTCAAAGGGTTAATGTGCAGTAAATAGTAGCCCATTCCCCTTCCTTCAGTTTCAGTTACCCAATTCTGCTTGGGTAGTAATAATCTTCTGTGCCAACTGAGTATCTATTGGATATTCGCAGCAATGTGCTGTAATTGTAAATGTTTTGCATTTTTCTGCAAAGGCCTATTGTTCACATTTTTAACCCCTTAAGGACCAAAGACACGTGCAGCGCATTGCTCCCACAATGCATTGGACACACCTGTGATCGTTAAGGGATTAACAAGTAAATCCCATTGGTGCTTGTCTAAAATTATATTCTCTCTTTGCAGGTGAGGGTTCAAAGAAAAATATGTATATATATTTTGGAGCCTTTTGTTAAGGTCAAGATGAAGACACTACTCTGGCTTTTAGGTTTTTAAAAAGAGGTATTGAAATGAATTTCTATACTTTGATAGCAGCTTGAAAACAGATTCATATTAGTCAGTCTATATACGCACAGTGGACAGAAACTGAATATATTTGTTTTTGCTTTGTTTTTTCCCCACATGTAAAAAGGCCATCTGGTTAGTACAGTGTAATGACTGGCCATGTTCAACCTTCAAAAAGGGCGTAAGAGTATAAATCTCTTCTTGCTCTGTTTCACATGCCATGGGAACTGGTTATGTAAGTAGCTGCTGCTAGGAGAGCTGTCAAATTGAGCTAAAGGATGAAGTATCTCTGCACACTGCAATCCTTCTAATAGGTGCTTATTTGAGTAATGGAATCCCAAATAGTGTACATGGTACAGATATTGTAATTAGGTGTCGTATATATGTAACAGTATGCTTATGAGTATTTTAGGATAATCATGTTATGGGTTTCTTACAGTGCTAGATGTACAAGCTGCATTTGTTTAAGCCAGCTTAAATGTTCACTTCTGCTGTTACACAAAAGGACTTGTGCTAAAAAAGAAGGCAATTCTGGTTCAGCCTGCACCACTGGAGACTAATAAAAAAAAATCCATTTGATTTGAATGGAACATTTAACCCTTTGAGTGTCAGAGAGATATCCAACGCATTGCAGAGTAATACCTTAGATACCTCTCTGGCATTCAAAGGGTTAACCCCTTTAATGCAGGAGAAGACTCAAACACAGTGCTTTGCAGCAGTACTTGGGAGACCTAGTATTCGAGGGGTCAAATTCCCCATTTAAATCATTGGGAAGTTGTATTTTTCCCCTATGGTGTATTTGGTTTGTCCTATGAATTCTCCTATCTTCTTTTGTTTATAATGTGGCCAGTTTTACTAATAGCTTCTTCAGCTTTACTCCGCAAGAATGTTTTGGATGTTCACTGGGTGTCCTTTGTTATGATGCATACTCGTAACCAGGAAAACATTATCACACTCAGAAATCATCAATTTCTAAAATATATGTATATTTGGGAAGTTTTATATTGAACACAATAAATCTGTCCCTTTATTTAAGTTTTCCTGTTGGTCAGATACAGTCAAGAGAGTTGGCAGGCTGACTGCAAGCTTTATAGTTTGAATGTCCCAACCAGCACCAAATCAAATTAATTGTAATGCCACGGTCAGGATCTTAATTCATACGAGAGGTATCTGCCATACATTGATCTGTACATTTTCCACACTTAATCACATCTTGTAATAATAAAAACATAGTATTAACTAAGAAAGTTGTATTTTACCAATGTTATTACTGTCTACATCTAATATTTTTATTAGTACTATGCTTTAATGTTTTTTACTTGAACTACAGAGTATTCTTTAAAGAGATAGTAATGTTTCATCATAAAAGCAATTCTAATTAATCATCATAGTATTTGGACTTTGGAGAGTGTTATTTCAATTCTGTCAGATTTGTAGTTCAAGAGTAATTCAATGACAAAGTATCCCCCTCCCACCCCTTTTACTGATGTAACACTGTTCAGCCAGATCAGAAGGGAGGTGCCCAGGTAGACTGCAGAGAGGGACAATCTTCAATTAAGATAAGGGAAAAACCTGAAAAACTTGTCAAGGGGGCAGGGCTTTCATTGTTCTGATAGGAAGAATATTGTCCCTTGCTGTTATCTGTCTGGTCTATGGACTGCATTCCACATCTGAGAAGAGATGGCTTACACTAGGTAAAAGGGGCGGGAGGGGAAACTTTGCTTGTGAATATCTCTCAAACCATAAAGGTTTGAGAGATAAGACTTATATCATTCTTCATGTTTTTTTAATGCCTACAAAATAAAATAAAGATAAAATGAAGTATTAATATCCCTTTAATGAATTTGAGCACATAATTTTTATGTGCCAAGAAAAGTCCGCTATGGACTACCATATGAGAACTGGTTTATTTGTAATTAAAAACTCTGAAAATAGTTATATCGAAGTAAACACAAATGAGTGCCATCTTTTAGTATTTAATAAGAAATATTATGACTTCTCATAGTATTCTCTGTAGTTGTGTTTTTTTTTATTTTCTTTAGTGTTATTCTAGTTATCATTTTATTTTTCATTTTAAAGGAATTCTAACACATTAATACTGGAATGAGGTTATATATATTACATATCATGCACTCCAAGGTCTCATCCATGTAACTTCTGTTTATTGGTAGAACCATATGATTCTAGACTTATCTTTCCAATATGTGTGCACTGCCCCTTATAAGACACCATTTGGCTACTTTTGGCCTGGATTACATTGCAGTTTAAAATTTTGTCAAGGGTTTTTATTTAAATGTTTCTCCATAAGCAGAAACAGCTCAACGGAACCGCCAAAGAATCAAATACCAGTCAGAAAGTTGTGATAAAAAGCACACTTTAGTCACCATATTAACATCTTAAGGACCAGTGACGTGTCAAGACCATCACTGCTGTCCTTGTCTAAAGGACCAGTGATGGTGCAGGCATGTCATGTATTTTTTACTCATAGCACTCCTGCGTGAGCGTTGTGAGTAGTAGCGGAGTCCACTCAAAGACTGAAGTGGTCACTATCAGACCCCCATTCAGCACGCCAGCAAACTTGATCAGTCACGCGTGCTGACGCACTGAACTTCCCTATCTGGTCCTTAAACGGAAACCAACCCCAGGTCCGCTGGTCCATAAGGACTAATGATATGTCAGAACCGTTGCAACTGTCCCTGACTCATCATGAAATTTTGTGATCACAGTTAGCCTACAAGGTGCTCTGTGATCACCCGACAGGCCAAACAAAATAAAGTGTGTTGGTCCTCCAGCGCATTCCCACCTCTGAACTGCGTGATCATTAAGGGATTAAAGGGACTGTAATGTCCCATAAAAAATGCTTAGTGTTTTGTAGAGATTAAAAAAAAAAAAAAAAAAAAGCTAAATGACACATACTATCTCTCAAACCGCTATAGTTTGAGAGATATATCCTCTGCTAAAGTTCCCCTTTCCCTGATGTCAGCTGTAAAGCTGTCAGAAGGAGATCTGTGTCAGCTGACACAAGGAGGTTCTTCAGCAGAACCACAATAGCGTGATTTTAAAATAAATACTTTTTTCTTTTCAAATTGCGCTATTGCAGCTCTGCCGAAGAGCTGCTTGTCGGTCCCTGGACCAGGAACTCCTGCTGTCAGCTTACAGCTGACTTTAGGAGAGTGGGAGGGAGAGGGGAGCTTTAACAGAGGATATCTCTCAAACCATAGTGGTTTGAGAGATATAGGATTTGTGTCATATTGTTTATTTTTTAACCTCTACAAATCTCTAAGCATTTTTTTATGGGACATTACTATCCCTTTAAGAAAATTGCTTGGCAGTCTGCAGAAACTATGAATGGTGCCTCTACCATCCATATCTAATAGATTTTAGGCTTCCCTAACATAGCAGGGATATTTATAGATGTTTTCAATACAGTGTATATAACTTATTACATTTTTGTTTTGTTCTTCCTTTAAAGGGATAGTAATGTTTCATAATAAAAGCAGCTCTAATTAATCATCATAGTATTTGGACCTTGGAGAATGTTATTTCAATTATGTCAGAGTTGTAGTTCAAGAGTAATTGAATGATAAAGTGCCCCCCTCCTGCCCCTTTTACTGATGTAACACTGCTCACCTCAGAGCAGAAGGGAGGTGCCCAGGTAGACTGCAGAGAGGGACAATCTTCAATTAAGATAAGGGAAAAAGGTGAAAAATATGTCAAGTGGGGCAGGGTTTTCATTGTTCTCACAGTAAGAATATTGACCGTTGATGTGAGCTGTCTGATCTATGGACTGGATTCCACATCTGAGGAGTGGGGGCTTACACTAGGTAAAAGGGGCAGGAGGGGGAAAATTTATCATTCAATTACTCTTGAACTACAACTCTCACAGTATTGAAATAACACTCTCTATGGCTCAATTGCTATGAAGCTTACTTGGAGCTGCTGTTTTTGTGAAACATTACTATCACTTTAAGCAATATAGTTTTTCTGTTTGAACACTGCTTATTTGCCTAAACTTCTGATTAACTGGTGTATTCTTGCTTGATTTGTCTTTGTTTACCATTCTGTCATTTACTCTGCTAAATAAATCTCTAAATGCTTTGTCTTCCTACACTGATATGAACAATAGAACAATGGGATCTTCCCTGTACACATAATTTAACTCTGCAGGACTGTATGTTTTTGTGGAAAAATATTCTGCATTAAAATACCTCTGGACTACTATTTTTGATTTGTAGGATGTAAGTCGCACAAGGGCTTTCTAGCAGTTGTAAAGGGAAAGTGGAGCTTAAAGGGTAATTATAATGTTTTTCAATGTCTGCTCCTATAGTACCAAATCTTAGAAAAAAAAAAAAACCAGGACAGCTGGTTTATGGTGGCTGCCTGCACAGCCCAAGAGGACTGAACTGTGAGACATCAGCCTTGCAGTTCAGGTTCTTCTTGCTGGACCAGAAAAAGAGCCTCAGGAAGCTCTTTTCTGACCCCTGTTCTGCTTCCTCATTGGCCCACTGGGCCTCGCAGTGCCCCAGATTCATTGGCAGCTCTGCTCCAAGGAAAGCATATCTCTGTAGATTGTATCTGGCACCAATGTGTAAATTCAGCACCTGCCTGGGTGCAGTCCTCCTCTTTTATATAGTACAGTTGAAAGCTGCAGTTAGGGGTCTTGATGTGCTGAGATTTATTTATTTATATTATCCCACTGGTGCACAATCAACATTTTGATTTTTCCACAGAACCTTTACCAGGGCAAATTTTGTGTGTTAGGGCTTTTCATACAGCAGAAAATAGTTCATTCAAAGGTCTTATGGTTATTACAGCTCCGGGTTATTTTTTTATAACTGCTCTGTCATTCATGGTACATAAAGGAGCACTAAACTCGTGTTCTGCAAAAGATGTATGAAATTTGAATTTAACTTTATCGTGGGCAGGTTCCAGAGTTGCTAGTTGACCTACCCTTTGTGATGCTCAGGTGACCTGTTTTTTGTAACAGGACACCATTACAAAAAATAAATGATTATAGATATACACACACTTTCTTTCTCTTGAGAAACTGTTCTAGAAGTCTATAGTGGATTTCAATATTAGATGTCATGCATGTAGCCCTACACAGTGAGGCTCATTTATTAAGAAGAACTGGAGCAAACCAACTGGGCCTTTTAAAACCTTGAATGCTAGAGGGTGCATTGGAGACCTATCTAGTATTCAAGGTTTAAAAAGCAGCTCATTTAGATCAATGTGAATTTTAATTTGTACCATGTGGTACACAGTTTGTTTGTTTGTTTGTTTGTTTGGAGCACAATTTATCAAGTACTTAGTACATCTCCCTCACTGTCTCTAATGCTTGCAGTGAAGCCCAACATCACTGCTGGCTCTCATTTCATGTTATAATGCCGGGAGCTGTTGACAGTCAGTCTGGGCTGCACCTTCTAAAACACAAAATAGGCACAAGTCTAGGAGAGTTACAGTTTCTGCAGTGTTTGGAGAATTCTATTGCATGCTTCCTTCCCTGCACTTAGCTGCATCCCACTAATACTAATTTTGCTGCCAGGAGCAGATCCCCTGCTTCCTACACTGGAAACCCCTCAATCTTCAGTTTTTCTCCTTAAAAAAAAAAAAAAAATCAGTGGCAGACTGTTCAGAGGCCATCATAAATCCTCAGGCCCACTAGTCTTCTTTCCCCCTCTACCGGGGGGGGGGGGGGGAACCTACCAAACTAACATAGGGATAGACTAACCCCTCCTTGGGGGCTGGGTAGGTAATGTGCCAGGTAGGAAGTGGGGGTGGATATAAAAAGTGACTGTAGACAATGCACTTCGTTTTGTGAAACGGTCAAGAAATACACATTACTGTGATTACAAATCGAATCAGAGAGCCTGGTGTAATGAGGCTTAACCCTTTGAGTGCCAGGGGTTTGGGGAATTTTGTTCTCCAAGGAGGCTTGGCACTTTACCAACATTTTGCTATCTATCAGTTCAGAAGTGGAAAAAGAAAAAACAGTCCTGCGCTAACCCATACAGATTACCCAGAAATTATAAACCCTGTGTAAAGTATATATTATGCCTGTGTTAATTTATTTAAAATTAATGAGGGTTTTATTGCATGGTTTAGCCAAAGTATATTTAAGCTCACTTATCATTCCAAGGTAGTAAATATCCAGCGAGTCCTAGGAAATACATATAAATGTAATTTAACTAAAATTAAAAATTACTCTTGATAAAGCTCTTTTGTGGAAACGTAGCAAGTGGTCAGGTGAAACCTGATTTAAAAAAAAAAAAAAAAAAATTAGTAATCTAGTATTTTCTTTGTAAATACTTTGTAAACACTTTCAAGCAGGTTAGTTTTGCAGTAGGTGGGTAAAGACCAAAAAGGACTGAACACTTCACCAGCCTCTTTTATATAGGCCTATCCCACCCACCACTACAATCCACATACATCATTAAAGGGATAGTAATGTCAGAAAAAAAGTATTAATTATATGTTAGATACAATTAAGAGAGTACTTGCACTTATTCGTATCTCTCAAACCGTTATTGTTTGAGATATAGGAAAATAAAGTTCTCCACTCCCTCCCCTTTCTGCTTGACGAGCTGTAAAGCTGTCAGAAGCAGATTCTGGTTCCTGGATCAGACAGCGGCTCTTCAGCAACGCCAACATAGCAATACCTAAAAATAAATACTTAATTGGAACTGTCTACAATGTGTGTCTGGTTCGCAAGCACACATTGTAGACCATTCTGATGAAGTATTTATCTTTAGATATCATTATATTGGCGCTGCTGAAGAGCCACGTCTGATCAAGCGACCAGAATCTGCTTCTGACAGCTTTACAGCTCATCACGCAGAAAGGGGAGGGAGCGGAGAACTTTATTTTCCTATATCTCTCAAACCATAACTGTTTGAGAGATACAATTAAGAGAGTACTTGCACTTATTCGTATCTACCATATAGTTAATACACTTTTTCTGACAGTAAAGGGACACCCAAGCAGACACGCTTATAAGCATATGGCCATATATTATGTGGCCCCTTTAAAAAAAAAAAAAAAAAAACACCCTGCATATTTAACTCCTTAAGGACCCATGATGTGCCAGGACTGTCATGGGTAAACTTCTGTTAAGGGGTTAAACTATAAGTGCATTTGAATTATAATTTTTTTTACAAATGCTTCCCAGCGTTAACTTTTTATTTATAATGGAAAACTATATTTTCCCAAAACAAATTTCAGCTTTATCAAGTTGCCTAGCATGGAGTAGATTTTACATCTTGCAACAAGCTATGATGTTACATGTAATTTATTAAGTACTATCATACACTATATGTCAAAATATGTTTATTATGAAAATTGCAGTTAATTTTTTAAAAGTCCTGAACCCCCCCGAGTACAAAAATTACAAATGTAGTTTTACCTATATGCATGGACTGAACAGACCATTAACAGAAGCACAAAAGGATATTTTCAATTGTATGAGTTAAAAATATCCATTCATTGGGTACTTGATAAAACTACCATAGAACATCTCAATAACTATACAAAAGTATATATTTCCTGAAAGTATACCAACTTATTAATCACAAAATGGCTAATGTTTCTTCCTCCATGAAATGGTGAAACAAGGAAATTTTGTTGAAAAATATGTCTTTGGAAGGTTTCATAAATGTATGGTAAAATCACAAATCACAAATTACTGTACGCCTCAAGCAAGCTTAGAGTAACACACCAAAAAAGTATGAAATATGAATGCCACATACCTCCTATACACATTGATACCCAATATGTATAGGTGTACAAAATCTTGTCCCTCCCCTGAGTTAGTCCGAAGGCATAATTACCCAATAATGTCAAAATAATCACCTCAAGGCATACATTGCCTGGAAACCGATATCCACCTGCATCAAATGAGGGGTCACATTTTCTTCTCATAGGCACAAATTTCCAGGTGGCACTGAAGGAAAAATAGACTTTTTTTAAAAAAAATTTCCACCCCTTCAAATGTACAGAAATCCATTGAAAATTATGGAATGTACTACTGTATTCAGTAGTACAGCTAGTCATGACAAAGGTGAATCTGTCTCAGAAATTCATGTATCTAAGGCTTTGGTTTTAAAAGTGATCCTTGTTTCTATTAAAATATCTTATTGCTGGGGATATTCATTGGAAGTGGCATACTGTTATACAGAGAAGCACAAGGCAAAGAAGGGACAGGAGAAATCCTAGAGATCCATTGTAGTATCTGCTATTAATCCAAGAGTATTTCCAGTAAGCAAATTCATATAATATGTGATGAGATGGGCATGGATGCAAGAATGTATGTTTTAAGCAATTTGTCACACTAAATGATACCCCATGTCATATAGTACACTGCCCCTTTAGAATCTCTCCTGTGAGATTCTGGACATCCCACTTCTTCCCTTCAGTCTGTGAAACATGGAAAAATGCAGAGGTAATCATACTACAAAAAAAAAGTGATAAGGCAGATCTAAAAATCTACCAACCAATAAGCCTATTGCCAGTCACCTGGAAGGTTTTCTCAAAGATACTATCAAGAACGGACACAATATGTAGCACTGCACAACCTAAGGAACAAGCAGACTTCAGGAGCGGTTTCAGTACAATGGACCATAACCAGACAGTGCAACAAATTATAGAGCGACATAATGAATACAACCTTCCATTTATGAATAGTTTTCATTGACTACAAAAAGGCCATGACTCTGTGAAAAAATGAAGAATACCTACATCACTTTTGTTTTGCAGACAATATCATACTCTTTGCCAGTAGTCAGTAGCCAGAAGAAATGCAAGAATGCATTGAAGAGCTACAACATGAGAGCAAAAATGCTGGACTGAAGATGAATATCAACAAAAGCAAGTCATGTTTAAAGGGATAGTAACCCTCAAGAAAACTTGAAGCCAAAAGCTAGTAACAAGCACAACATACCTAACTCCCTTGTTCCCATCTCTCAAACCGTTATGGTTTGAGAGATGTAAGAAAAGAATGACCCCCGCTCCCTCCCCTTTCTGCCTGACAAGCTGTCAGAGGCAGAATCCGGTTGACTGACTTAAGGCGGCTCTTCAGGAGCGCTGTCATCTCGATATCTCTGTATAATTACTTCATCGGTATGGTCTACAACATGTGCTTGCAAGCCAGGCACACGTTTTAGACCATACCAAAGTAATAATACAGAGATATCGAGATGACAGCGCTCCTGCAGAGCCGCCGTCTGGTCCTGGAAACAGAATCTCATGACGTCTGCTATACAGCGGATGCATGAGAAGGGGGAGGAAGCTGAGGTGTTTCTTTTCTTACATCTCTCAAACCATAACAGTTTGAGAGATGGGAATAAATGAGTTAGGTATGTTGTGCTTATTACTAGCTTTTGGCTTCAGGTTTTCTGGGGGGTTACTATCCCTTTAACTAAAAGGGCTGCAGCAACAACAGAAATGAAGAAACTGTAGACAAACCATAATGTTTTGGAAAGATGACAACCCCATGCCTTTCTGCCTTTAACTTGATGTGAACAAATGTTTCCAGAAGGCGATGCTAAAGGAAAAATGTTTTTATTCTTTTTTTTTTTTTTTTAACACATTTTCATGCCTTTAACTCTAAGGGATACACTACTGTATTCATTATCTCCTGCTTATATCTATATAAAACAATACCTTCACTGGTTTTCTTTTCTGAAAGTGCCTGCTTGCATTGAAATGACAAAACACTTAGAGATGTGAAGGAAAGGTATACAAGACATTTACATTCATCAAATGAAGGGTCACATGTATTTCTTACCCTAGGCTGGTATGCACAAATATTTCCACAAGGTGGCACTATAGGAAAAAAAATCTGTATTATCACCACCTCTACTAGTAAAATATTTGAAAAACATGGAATGTCCTACTGTATTCACTACCTGCTGCCAGCCTAAGAAAAATAGTACCTCATTTGTATGGATTGACATGTTGTATGGGGTGTCAGGAGCACTAAACTACATGTCTCTTTTCTTTATTGAAATTGTAAGCTTGCACTAAAATGGACATTAGAGATATGAAGGAAAGGTAAGCAAGGCGTACAGTTTTAGAAAGTAGACATTCACCTGCAACTAATGAGGAGTCATTTGCCTTTTTAGCCATAGGCTAGTGTTCACCAGTATGTCCAGAAAATGGCGCTATAGAAAAAAAAACACTTCCATTTTAACACTTCAATCACTTCATAGATACATGGAATCTCCTAGAGTATACAGTACCAAGTGTCAACCTAAGAAAATGGTACTACATTGCTATGTCATAGAGTAGTGGCTGCCTGGAACATAACTACCAGTGGAACAAGACTGGAGAAGTAGACTGACTCTGTGTGTGATTCTTTTGCTATCAGTGGAGCAAGACTGAAGTGAAAGAGTAATGTGTGATTCTGTGGCTACCAGTGGAACCAGGCTTGCGGGATCATACAGTGTATATGGGGTAATTGTGGCTACCAACGGTTAGTGGAACAAGTCTGGAGTTTGACAGTGTATGCGTGGCTCTGTGACTGCCAGTGGAACCAGGCGGGGGGGGGGGGGCTCAGTGTATGTGGGTCTCTCTAGAACCAGATTGAAGGGGTTGGGGGGTCAGACAGTGTATATGGGGAATATGTGAAATACAGTGGAGCCAAGGCTAGGGTTCAGACAGTGTATATGGGGATCTGTGGATACCACGGGGCAGGGAAACAAGGTCAGACCTCATCAGACCCCTATTTTTATATATATATATATATATATATATATATATATATATAAATTTTTTTTTTTGCCAGGGGGATTTCATCAGGACCCCCCTCTCAACGCAGTGGCCTATGTGGTACGATAGGCTATCATTGCTGCGACCAGGAACTCGATCACTGCCTTCCCTTATTTACTTCTTCCCAGCCTGGTATTATATGATGATCTGGGTTGAGTAAGAGGACCTCGGGACCCAGTCACAGCATGTGAATCTTGAAGGTCCTCCTGTCCAATCTATATGTTCATGGAATGACCGGTTGAGAAGAAGAAAGTAACGGAAGGCAGCGATCACCATCCTGGTCGCAGCATTGTTTGCCTGTCCTACCGGTTAGGCAATCATTACTTTGGGGGAAGGAGTCATGAAGAGTGGTCCCGATCCACCCCCACATGATGGGCTTAAAAAAAAAAAAAAAAACTTTGTACCACACATAGTACAGGATCAAGTGATCCTGCAAGCTATGTATTTTTTAAAGGAGTGCAGAGAAAATCTTCTATATAAGTGCATGCAGGGCCACCTTGCCAACAACATGAAAATTAGGAGGATACTACAGAACTGCACTTTTTTAACAGATGGGTAAAACTTGTGTAGTACAGAAAGTGTTGTCTCAATGTGACATAAATATATATATATATATATATAAGTTTAGCAACTGCAGTACTAACTGCAGTTAATTTAATTTTTTTAAACATTTAGTAGAAGTGGTCATGTCCAAATAACAATTGTGTCTAAAAACAAAATTCTCTTATTGCTCCAAGAACAAAGTCCATTTTAGTTTAATCTGTTCTAAAGGGAAGTATACAGTGATATGTATATGAAAACAAATTCTCATTCTCATAATGACATATTTATAAACTTGAATTTACTGTTGCATTGTAGCTACACATTAGCAACAGTTCCTTAGCCTACTGTAAGCTTTTTGTACATTTCCCTCTAAGCTCTTTATAATGCGTATTTTGCAGTCATATCCTCCTATATAATAATTCGCTAGGATGTTTGTCACAATGCAGTCATGCGCAGTAGAGACTGCCCGCATTCAGTCAGTCTCTACTGTGCATGACTGCATCACGTGGCGCAGTGAGGTAGTGGCCTCTTAACTCTTTGAGTGCCAGAGGGGTACTCAACGCATTGCAAAGGGTTAACATTACCCGGACCTTGGCCTGTGTACACAGGCTTTTACAGTAGTTTACCTATAAACCGTGGTCTCAAATTGTGTTCTTTGGGGGCTGAGAGTGCAGGATTTTGGCTGCTGTGCAAAATCAAGGGTATCCCAAATTCTGTGGTCTTGGCCCTATAGGAATGCAGTTTGAAACCCTTAAACAGTAAGAAGTGCCTAGGAAGTTCCAGTCTCCGAGGGCTGTTTCATCTATTTTCTCTCTCCAAGATACATAGATGTAGGTGTGGTGCTGCTGTTTAAACCCTTAAGCACCCTATGGAGGTATATACAGATACCACAGATCTGTGTTTTATACATGTGGGTTGTATATAAATAATGAGGGTGACCAGATATCCCTTTAACCCTTTGGGAGAGGAGTATACAACACATTGTTTTGCAATGCATTGCTTACCCCTCTGGCACTCAAAGGGTTAAAGGGATAGTAATAGATCATTTTTACAAATGTGCATCTTGTAGCTATTAAAAAAAAAAAAATAAAATGACCCCAGTCCCATCTCTCAAACCTTTATGGTTTGAGAGATAATCGTAGTTAAAGGTTCCCCCCCTCCCTCTCCTTTCCTTGATGTCAGCTTTCTAGCTGACTGCAGGGGAAACCGGTCCCGGGACCAGTGGAGGCTCTTCAGCAGATCCGAGATCAAGAGACATAAAAAGAGTTACTTCACTGGAAAGGTCTACAAAGTTTGCTTGGTTTGTAGGACCTCATGTTTCTGCAGGACCTCACAAAATGATATAAAAAATCAAGCAAATGATTGGCACGTGATGGATAACCCCATTCTTGAAGGAGATTGTTGCTGTCCCGCAACAATGGGGGCTAACCATTTGGGGGGTAGGTAATAGTGGCACCAAGGAATTTGAATATGTATATATATATTTTTATTTATTTATTTTTTTTTTTTACTTGACTGTTACCCCAGTGCAGCAAGATCACTGTGATCAGGCAGCAGAAGGGGTTAAATATGGGTAGGGAGAGTATTCAGTTACTGATGGAGAGAATCAGGGAGAGGGGTGGTAAAGGGGATGTCTTTCTCTCAAGGACAGTCTCCCTTCCACTGCCTGATCCATCCCAAGGAAAGCTTCAGATACTTTTCCTTTTAGCTCTTCAAATAACTCTTTCGCTCCTTTTTTGGTTTACAAAAAAAACGTATTTGAGCAGTCCAGTTCTGGGCAGAATGTGATTGCAGAACTGAGCACTGGCAATATCCGGCAGAAAATGCCCTGTTGCAATAGAATCCAGGCCTGTGTTCATACCTGAGAACTCTCTCATCTCCGGGGACTCCTCTGGAGCCACTGGAGGATATAGTTGAAGCCAATTGTTTCAAAAGGGGTGGAACTTACTTGTGAGTAGGGGCACGGTTTAACAGGTGCATCATAAAAGTGGATAGGAAGTAGGAGGAGCTGGGTGGGGAAGGAGCAGAAGTGGCAAAGCTTCAGAGGAAACTCCCCACATCCTGAGAATTGTTAATGCACTGTCAAAACCGGAGTCTCCGGGGCAAATCTGGACAGTTCTCAGGTATGCCTATGTTTTCTGTTGTGGTAATGTGAGGGCCACATTCTTGATGAGGCAGGTTCAATTGTTGACAGGTGTGTTAATGGGGTGAGGCTCAGCAGGAGTGCAACTCTTTCCATAGTTTGGTTAGGGTGAGGTATCTGGTGTTCAGTTAAGGCAGGGATTATCAATGAGGGTGTGTCATAGCCATCCACTTTGGGTGACCCTTTTTTCCTATAAATACAACTTTGCAATTTGGTATACATATCAAAACTGCTCCAAAAACCATTGCAAATAGCCAGTCCATATCCATCTACCTTCCTGACAGTTGCAATTCCCCGCCCCTTTAATCCCTCCAATTCAAGGCAGCTTGAAAAGTATTTTTAGCTGTCATCAGAGGGGTTAAGTGCAAAAAAAAATCTACCCAGTTATCCTTCACTAACCTAACAGAGCCATCTGCTAACTCATCCATTGTTAAACTGGCTGATAACGCATTGCAATCAATGTATCTGCTGCAGCAATAGAGGGGTTACATTTCTGAAAAGGTAAACGTTAATTAAATGTAAGGCCAATATGTCCTTAAAGTGTTAGTAATGTCATATAAAACATTCTTATAGATTTGTAGAGGGCACAAAAAGAATCTCATTGCCACAAACCCCATCTCTCAAACCACTATGGTTTGAGAGATATTGGCAATCAAAATTCCCCCTTCCCTCCCCTTCTCTTTATGTCAGCTGTAAAGTTGACAGAAGGAGATCCGTGTCGGCCGACACAATGAGGCTCTTCAGCAGAGCCGAAATCCCGTCATTAGAAAAGAACTACTTCATGGGAACGGTCTACAAAGTGTTCTTGCACACCAGGCACACTTTGTAGACCTTTCCAATGAAGTCATTATTTTCTAATAACGGGATTTCGGCTCTGCTGCAGAGCCGCCGGCTGGTCCCCGGACTGGGATCTCCTGCTGTCAGCTAGACGCTGACGTCAGGAGAAGGGGAGGGAAGGAAGAACTTTGATTGGAAATATCTCTCAAACCATAGCGGTTTGAGAGATGGTGTTTGTGGCAATGAGATTCTTTTTTGCAATCTACAAATATATAAAAATACTTTATGGGACATTACTAACACTTAAAAAAAAATCTCTCCAGATTGGTGTTTTGAGCTCCCTGGACCCCAATATTTTTGAATGCTTTCCACCCTGATATGCTCAGAATGGAGTGTGTTTGAAAACTTTTGGGGTCCTGGGACCTCAAAACCCCTTTGCCCATTAATAGGATGGCATGTTTGTTCTCTCCTTTAATAAAATGAAAAAATAGGGTATATTCATCCCACTTCTTTACATTTAAAATATGACATATATTATCATGGTTATATATCCCATACTAATGTATTAAAGAATAAAATCTAATGATAATCAAAAAGCTCAAAGACAATAAATGAAATCAGTATGGGACCCCCAGGCCATGTATATAAAAAATAGTTGCTATGGGAATCTGACGCTGGGGTTGCTACCGTATCCCTTTAAAGCCAAAAGACATAATAAAGCTGCACTCTGCAGGGCTGCATAGAGTCTTTGCAGCCCTGCAGAGCGCATTTTCCTTGTGTTCAGTTTTAAAGGGATGAGGTGGACACCTTATCTGAAGACACATATCAATCTGAAAAATGGGGACCCCTTCTCTACTCCCTAAGGGAGAAGATGTGGCAAAAAATGAATTTGGGGTCTGGAGACCTCAATAATTTAATGAAAAATGTGGAAGAACTGCACAGGTTGATCACAAGCAGAGGTAATTCCACAGCAGGAATGAGTGGAAGCGGGGTGTCCAGAGAAGCAGACAGGGCTTGCAAGTAGCAGCAGAACAAGATGTCTGGAAGCAGGTTCTCATACATGTACAGTTATTTCTCTCCTTATTTTTGGTTACAGATCAGAAGTCCTAGATAATCACCATATGAAGGTAGGGGGATCCCAGGGACTCCTTCCATGTGGTTTAAAAATTAATATGAGGATTTGGATGCCATAGAATAGGGTGTTTAATATCAAAAATTGGGGTTCCTGCATCACAGAAGCAGGTAGTACTAATGATTAAAAATTTGCAACCCCATTTTTATTGTTAGGTGATTCACTCTCTAAGATGCATTAACCCCTTGAATACAGGATATGTTTCCAACACATTGCAGATCCAAATTTTGGAGACATTTCTAGCATCCACGGCATGGATGGGCAATGTGGACCTCCAAGTGCTTCCATACTACAACTTTCCACTGGTGGTGGGGAATGATTGGAGCTGTAATCTGGCAACAGCTAGATGACCTCACACCCTACCACTCAAGGGGTTCTAAAATAAATAACTTCAAACTTACAAACACAACCACATACCTTCTGAAAAGCTGTCTGCTTTTTCTGTTACCTTTTATCATAGATTTATTTTCTTCTGTTACGCTTAGCAACATGTAACTAAACCATAGGAGAAAGCGTTTGACATGCTGTCCTCCCTTCTGATACAATAATCTGAGTCCGTAGAGGAGGGAGTGCTGTCACTGGCAGCTTAGGTTAAATGCATTCTAGTGACAAGAAAATGACACAGCCCTGTGTGCATGATTTCTACAAACAAAGACTGGAATGCTTAATCAGATTTATTTTTACATAAATGTTTCAGCCTATGGAACTAATGTCAATGATTTTATTTAGATAACTTCTTTAAAAGCTACCTTACAAATCAGTGGTTCTCAAACCACTGGGAAACCCAGGCTCCACGAAGAAGAACATATTTAAGCAATGGCGGACAAAGTGAGGCTTAGGTATTAGACAGTGTTTGATGTATTAAGAATAACTGGGGTTTTATGCAGAAAGGTGCAATAAAGAGGAGATCACTTCTCCAGTGTTATAAGCACTCCAAATCAAAGCTTCACTCTGCTCTCCTGGAAGCTTCCTAGCATCATCATTGAATCCCATTGTCAACAACTTCTTCAATTTCAATGAACACATACCTCCCAACATTTCAAATGGCGAAAGAGGGACACTTCTGTTTTAGGTGGTGTTTCTGGGGGCGTGGCTGGTAGGCGGGGCATTTCCAAGAATTTTTAAGTTATTTCTTGACCCATCTGCACCTCTTTGTGTAACTGATAAATGATTTAGAACAAGACCAAAGTATTCTAATTGCCCATATTAATGTGTAAACACATATACTGACAATTAAAAACACATTTATGTATGTTTTATTGCTGTGGAGCAATGTAATACACACCACTCATTCTGATGTCCTAAAAAGAGGGACAAAAGGGTAGGAAAGAGGGGCAGAGGGATTTGGGCCTCAAAGAGGGACTGTCCCTCCTAAAGAGGGACACTTGGGAGTTATGATGAACAAAATAGAGTTTTGCATACTTCCTAGAGAGGCAGAGTGAAGCAATAACATCACCCAGCCCTGAAGATCATGGAGAGCTCTAGGTGGGACTAAGAGATTACAGGGGGAATTTAAGGAATGATTTCCCATAGCTGGAAGCATTTACTGCACCTTCACATTTCCAGTACTCATTAAAAAAATCAATAAATAATATACACTCGGTATCCACTTTATTAGGCACACCTGCTTGTTAACACAAAACCAGCAAATTATGTGGCTGCAACTCAATATATAAAGCTTGCAGACATGGTCAGTAAGTTTATTTGTTGTTTGAGCAAACATTAGACTTGGGAAGATGCGATCTAAGTGACTATGACCATGGTATGACTGATGGTGCCAGATTTGGTGGTTTCAGTATGTCAAAAACCGCTGACCTCCTTGGATTTTCACACACACTTCGGTCTCTAGAGTTTACGGAAATGGTTCCATAAACAAAAAACATCCAGGGAGGGGCAGTTCTGTGGGCAAAAACACCTTGTTGGTGAGAGTGGTCAGAGCAGTGGCGTCACTGGGGGGGGGGGCAGAGCCCGGCGGCGGCTCCTGAATTCAGAGCCGGATGACCATACCTGGGAACTCTCCGGTTTTGCCCCGGAGACTCCGGATTTCAGACTGAATTACCGGGTCTCCGGGGCAATGTGTGGATTACCGGGTGGGCAGAGTTTAAATAGAAACTCTGCCCACTTGTGCTCTGTCCCGCCCGATTCCTCCCACTCCCCGCCCTCTTAGAGACTTTTTGCAGGGGTTTTTTCTGTCCCGCCCCCCCCTCCGCGACTAAGCCCCGCCCCTTTTATGACGCAAATCGCGTCATTTTCCTCCTATGTCGGAACCCTGTTTCAAAAGTTCCCAAGTATGCGGATGACAGGTAAGGCTCCTGCCATGTTGGAGGGCCGGCTGATCCAGCCCTGCATGCAGCAAAACAGCTGACCGATAGGAAGGTCTGACAAATCTTCCTACCGGAAAGCTGAGCACAGACCTCTCTATACTACTCCCTCTTGTCACTATGTCAGCGGTCTGTGATAATGCAGAGCGCCGTGATATGACGTCATCTCTTGGCGCGCTGCATTATTTTAAAGACAGAGGACCGCGAAGGAGCGGCTATAAGAGGTCTGTACAGAAGGAGGTACAGACCTCTGTCTCCGCAGAGCACAGTCTGCTGGACAACCAGATGTGGGCTGGACTTTAGAATAATGGGCGCACTATCATGGGAAGCTGCGCGCACCAGGTACTAGCACCGGGGTCACATAATACATACTGTACAAAGAGCCAGCACATTTGTTCCTACAGAAATTGGCTTAGTTTTTATTTCACATTCATATGGACAAGTGACCAGCTCTGTATACTTAGAATTAGAGCTTTATTCATTGCAGAGTCTATATAATAGGCATATTCACATACATAGTTGCAGAGTCTATATATAATATACATATTCACATATATACATACATAAAGTGTGTATGTATGTGAATATATATATTATATAGACTATGCAATGAATAAAGCTCTAATTGTAAGTATACAGAGCTGGTCACTTGTCCATATGAACTTAAAATAAAAACTAAACCAATTTCTGGATGAACAAATGTGCTGGCTCTTTCTACACTAATCTCTATGCAGTGTGGAACGGCCTCAAAAATTAAAAGATTTGAGCCTTCGAGTTCCAGAGTGGCAATGTGTTTGGCACCCGTCTGGCACTCAAAGGGTTAAACAAAGCGCTGGTATCACCAGAACATCCATCGAACAGGCCCTATATTGGAGAGCCATACTTTAGTCCCTCTCTCCTTCCTCATTCTCCTCCCCTTGCGTTCCACTCTTTTCCCTTTTATCCCACACACTCTACCCCATGACGCTGTCTCTCTCTCTCTCCACAATGCTCTCCCTCCCCTTCTCTCTCTCTCTCTCTCTCTCTCCCTTGTACTTTCTGTCTCACTCCCCTGTGATGCCACAGGCCTAACAATTGAAACCGATCTACACAAGTGATACCACAGATCTTACAATTCTATGACTACTCATCGGCAGTCGTAGAATTGCAGTCTCTGTGGAATCATGTGTGTAGCTTTATTTCAATTGCTAGCTCTGTGGTATCACTTGTTTAGCCCCATTTCAGTTGTAGGCTCTAGGGTATCACAAATATAGCAGTATTTCAATTGTAAGCTCCCTGGTATCACTAATGTAGCTGTATTTCAATTGTTAGCTCTGTGGTGTCACTACAGTAGCCCCATTTCAGTTCTAAGCTCTGTGGTGTCAGTAGTTTAGCTCCATTTCAATTTAAAGCTCTGTGGTGTGACTAATGTAGCCGCTTCAATGTTAAGCTATGTGGCGTCACAAATGTAGTTCCATTTCAATTCTAAGCTCTGTTTTATTTTATTTTTTTATTTGCTTTGCAAAGCCTTGGTGATCTCTATGGCATCCAGGGTGTTGAAGCATCCAAGTTGTCTTTTATGTAGTTGGTACTAGTAGCTCTACCCACAAGAACAATGTGCAAATAAAGAAAGATTTGCGGGAAAGGGGAAATAGGGGGGGCCCAATTTGAGATCCTGCCTAGGGCCCTATGGAGTCTTAAACCAGCTCTGCATGAATTAAATCTGCCCTGCTGCAGGAGAAGAGAGTGAGCCTGAACTTAGTGCTCACACTGCTCAGTGCCCGATTCGCCTGGCCTGCCTGTGGCGGCCTTCATTGGCTTTTTGTCTGCGCACCAGCCACCAGAGGAGCTGCAGCCGCACCCAGAGAAAGACGTTGTGGACAGTGCGCAGGCCAGCGGTGGCGGTGGGGCACTGGGGCAGCAGCCACAGCAAGTTTTGAGCTACAGCAAGCAAGCAGTGAGCAGTAATGGTGACGGGTGAGACCACCACAATCAGATATCCCAGTTATCTTTTAAAAAATTAACTGTGTTGCAAGATGACGTGGTTCAAATCACTTTTAAACACTGAGGACACGAGTATTAAGAATGTTCAAACCTTTTATTTTTACAGTAGCACTATTGGCACGGCTGTGTGAATTTGTGCTGATGTGTGCAGGAGATCCTTTATCAAATTGCTAAAGTGGTATATTATGGTTTTTTTAATAGCGCAAAGAGACATTCTTTTTCTGGTCTAATGCACAGTGATCAGCAGCATGACAATCTGCCCACAGGAACAATTACAGAGTACTCACCTCACCTGCAGATAGATTATACAGTACTCTGTAAATGTTCCTGTGGGCAGATTGTCATGCTGCAGTCAGATCACTGTGCATTAGACCAGAGGCAGAATGTCGCTTTGGGTTATTCACACAAAGCATTCTATGCAGAGGTGCTCAGTACTTGGTTTCATATTTCACAGAAGTTGCTGGAAATAGAGAAATCTGAATTTTGTACAGTTATGTTTTCCAAGTGTGTGTGTGTGTGTGTGTGTGTGTGTATATATATATATATATATATATATATATATATATATATATATATATAATGTTTTATAATTGCCCCCCTGCTTTTGTCCCTGGCCCCCCATGTGCCCCCCCTAAATATGAATGCTGGAGACGCCACTGGGTCAGAGGAGAATAGCTCGATTTGTTTAACCTAAATGTAACAAGTTCTCAAATAATTGCTTTTTACAACCGTGGTGGGCAGAAGGGCATGTCTGAACTTGTTGAATATTGCAGCTTATGGCCTACAGCCGCAGAAGACTACACTGGGGTCTACTTCTGTAATGGTGTGGGGAATGTTTTCTTGGCACACATTAGGCCCTTAGTACTAGCTGGTCATTGTTTGAATGCATTGTTGCTGACCATGTGGATCCTTTAATGGCCACAGTCTATTCGTTTTCAAATGGAAACTTCCAGCATTATAATGCACCATGTCACAAAGTACTTATCTCAATCTGATTCCAAGAACATGACAATGACTTATGTTTATTACAATGGCCTGCGCAGTCCCCAGATGTCAATCAAATAGAGCTCCTTTGGCATGAGGCGGAATGGGAGGTTCATGGATGGCATTAATGTGTGGCCAACAATCTACAGGAACTGCATTATGCTATTGAGTCAGCATGTACCAAACTCCCTAAGGAATGTTTCCAGCACCTTGTTCAATCCATGCTGGGAATAATTCTGACTTGTTCTATAAGCAAAGGGAGGTCCTACCTTGTACTAGATAGTTGTAAATAAAGTGGCCACTGAGTATCTATTTAAAGAGAGTGAGACAGAAATTGTACAATTAGCACTTGCAGAACAATTCCAAGTTTCCATCAATTGCTATATATTTAAAAAGATCAACCTTTTGATTCAAGACAATCTAACAGTGAGGTGTCAAAAAGTGTTAACAAAAATTGATAAAGATCAAAATAGTCACAACCTTATCTAAGTACCTCTGGAAAAATAGAAACAAAGCAAATTAACGTATAAAACAACTAAGAGTAAAAAGTGAAACAATCACCATGTGCAAAGTGTCACTCTCTATTTACACATGGCCAATAGGGTGGCCATGTAGCACCCCATCAGTATACATATGCAAATGTAACACACCTTGGATTATGCTATGAACAAGTACAGCATAAACACAACTGTGGACTGCACCGTATGTGATTTGTACTGTGCATGACAGCATTAGCAACTTATTATATAGGATATGAAATAAAAACTTAAGGGGATAGTAATGTCTATAATAAAGTTTAGCTCTGTGTCTTCTCTATGTTTTTAGAACATGCAGCTCAAAGTTTCATAACTTACTGTTCTGTAGTTCAAAAGATATTCAATCCCCCTCCTGCCCCATCTGGGCGCCTCCCCTTAGAGCTGCAATCCAGTTGTAGGACCGGATGGATGCAGCGAGGGACAATCTTCACTCAGTAAGTATAAGGAAAACCCTGCACCCCTTGACGAAGGAGGGCAGTATTTACCTTTTGCTCACTGAAGATTGTCCCTCACCGCTTTCTGTCCAGAACACACTTACAGGCAGTGTGACAAGGCCAGACGGGGCAGGAAGGGGATCCTTTCACCTTGAATATCTTTTGAACTACAGAACACTAAGTTATTAAACTTAGCTCTGCATGTTATAAAAACAGTAGAGAGACGCTGAACTTTATTATAGACATTACTATCCCTTTAAACAGGTATAACACTTTTTTTATCTCAGAGCAATCCTAGGTAAGTTAATTTACTTTGATATTCCCTTTTATGATACCTACTTTGTGAGCAATTCATGCATGGGAAAGTACCCTTGATCGGAGTAGACAAAATGTTTGTGTAGGTTTTTTAGGTTTCTAAGCTCTTATCAGATTGTTCTTCAGACTGGGTGCTCTTTTATAGGAAACTGTTGATTTAACCTTGAATAAAATCTCTGTTTACTAACCCCCTCCACTTTTTTCCTTACTCTTCTATGGTATTTGCTTGTGGTAGCCTCTAAAAAATTTTACTGAAATGTAATTGTCTTGTATTCCATGTGGCTGGATTACTCAACATGTTCTTTACTCTTATAATTTGGCTGTAGGGTAAACTGTATTTATTACAATCTGTAGACCTACTACAGATATGTTATAAGTGCATGGTTTTTAGTTACCTGTACATCCAGAAAATTAATGGTGGTGGAATTGATATTGCAAGTGAAATGAATGGTTGTGTGACAACCATTAAAAAAATTCTACAAATTCAATTAACTGTTTTTCTGTCCCTGTTCAAATGCAGAATCGGTCATCAGTGTGTCTAAAATAAGAGAATGGGTTATGATTACAAACAAAGGAATTACATTTCACCATAAAAAAATGAGCATATGAAGATGCTTGCAATTGTTTGTAAAAATACTTTGTTCTATCTAGAAAAGTTCTTAGGAAGTGCAATGCTGAATAAAAGACTAATTTAGTCTTACCTGTTAAATCCTTTTCTCTTAGTCCATATAGCTTACAGGTACCATGGGGAGGCGAGAGCTCCTGCCAGTAGGCTGGAACAATTCAAGAAGTGCGGGGTGGAGCCTACAGGCTACCCAGCCACTCCCCTCTCCCAGATAGATTTGAGACACTAAACCTACCGAGCTAGATGAAGAGGAAAAGTCCTGTGAGCATGGTCCAACTGACTAACCAGGACACGGAACAGGCCAAACTAACCAAGTTTCCACGGACACTGAATAACATAACACAGCACACAAGACAAGAGCCAACAGGGCTCAACAAACAGTAAAAGAGCTAAAGGCACAGGCATATAAAGTGCTAGAAAGGCAAAACTGCCTCCAGGACTTTTCTGCCAAAGTTGGCTTCAGCCGAAGCCAGAACATCAGCATGGTAGTGTTTGGCAAAGGTGTGCAGAGATGACCAAGTGGCCATCTTGCACAGCTGGTCAGCAGAGGGTTGATTCTTGTAGGTTCAGGAGGCCCAACAGGCCTGGTGGAATATGCTGTAATACGGAAAGGAACAGGTTTCCCTCTGAGCTCATAAGCCTTGCGGATGGTAGACTTAATTCAGGATGCAAAAGTCACCTTGGACGCAGCCCAGCCAACCCTGGGACCCTCAGGAATGACAAAAAAAGCATCAGTCTTGTGGATGGACTCAGTATGGTGCACATAGAACTTGAGGCAACGCACTACATCCAACAAGTGGATATACCTCTCCTTGTCAGATTTAGGGTCAGGACAAAAGAAAGGCACAACAATCTCTTGACTGATGTGGACCTCAGAAACCACCTTAGGAAGAAATTCCTGTGAGGTACAGAGAACAGCCTTAACCTTGTTATACACCAGGAAAGGCGGTTTGCAGGACAAAGCCTGCAGCTCAACAACTCTGCGAACAGAGACCACAGCCAAAAGGAAAGCCATCTTTCACATCAGACGATGTAAAGCAATGGTGGCCAAGGACTCAAAAGGAGGCTGCTGAAAGACACACAATCCAGATTAAGGTTCCACTGGGGAGTGGGAGCCTTGTAAGCAGGGAAAGATCTGGTCTTTGTGGCAGAGGAAATGGATCCTGAGTAACCAGCACCAGCAATTCTGGAAACCAATAAGGTGCAATCAGAATGACCTCCGCACAGTCCATCCGAATCTTCCTCAGTACCCTGGGAAAGAGAGGAAGTGGAGATAAAATGTAGGCCAGATGAAATTGCCATGGAATGGACAGAGCATCCACAGCGAATCCTAGAGGATCCCTCCAGCAAGAGCAAAAGAACTGAACCTTCCATCAGGTCTATCCACTTTTGCACCAAAAGGTTGAAAACCTCAGAATGGAGTTCCCACTCCCCAGGGTCTACAGATTGGCGACTGAGAAAATCTGTCAAGACACTTCCTACGCCTGGAATGTTCACGGTGGAAATGGCAGGAACATGCGCCTCTGCCCAGGCTAAAATTAGCTTTACCTCCAACCAAGCAGCTGCCCTTCTGGTGCCTTCTTGCTTGTTCATGTAGGTGACGGCTGTAGCATTGTCTGACTGGACACGGACTGGCTATCCCCTCAGATGGGGGGACCAATACCCCAGAGTATAGTGAATCGCCCTGAGCTCCAAGATGTTGATAGGAAGAAGGCTGACGACCAACAACCCTGAACACCCAGGTGACCCTGGACGGCTCCCCAACCGAACAGGCTGGCATCCATTATTAGTATGGTCCAGTACAGAATCACAAAGGGTTTCCCTTTCCTTTGGTTGGAGGTGTCCAACCACCAGTGGAGGTCAAGCTTCACCTCTGGGGAAGAGAGACAGGATGATCCAGAAGGGCCGGATCCCCCCAGCAAACCCAGATTATGAACCTCTGAAGCTCCCTGGTGTGAGCCATCCAGTACGGCACCACCTTCTTGGTAGATATCCTCTAGCCCACCAGCAAGGAGAGTTTTCTTGCAAGAGCAGAAGTCCACTCAAGAGCACGAGACACCTTGGACGTGATCTGCTGTACAGAGTCCTCCGTCAGAAAAACCATGCCCTGACAAGTATCGAACCGGAGACCAAAGAAAACCATATACTGAGAAGGGACCGGAGCAGACTTGTCCGTATTCAGGATCAAACAGTGTTGGAGGAGGATCTCCTGACAGTCCAGGAGATCCTTGGAGGGAACTTTCAAGAGAAGGTCATCTATATAAGGAGTTACTTAAATCCCCTTGGTGTGCAGGAAGGCATTTAATACCCCCAATACCCAGGCAAACACATGAGGAGCCGTGGTGAGCCCAAAGGGAAGGGCTGTGAACTGGAAGTGCCCCAAGGCGCAAGCGAACCTGAGGTACTCCTGACTGTCCAGATGATATGGAACGTGCAAATACACAACCTGCAGATCCAGAGATGCCAGAAATTCCCCTGGACACATCACTGTGATGACAGAGCTCAAGTACTCCATTTTGTAGTGAGAATGGACCACAAATTAATTGAGATCCAGGATAGGACGTCCCCGCCATCCTTCTTGGAAAGTACAAAGAGGTTGGAATAAAAACCTAAACCTCTCTCTAGTTGACGTACCGGAGCTAGGACTCCCTTGTCCAAGAGAGCTTGAACCACCCCATTGAAAAGATGGAGCTTTTCCTGTCCCTGAGGGGCGCGAGAAGGGAAGAATCTGAAGGGAGGTAGGGATGTGAAGGGAATCCTTTAACCTCCTGAAACCACCAGTAATACCCTCTGATCCGCAACAGAGCCTGTCCAAGTACTCAAAAAATAATGCCCACAGGTATACGAGGACCAGGGTTAGGTGAGTCATGCCAAAGCAGGTTTGCTGGATATGGGTTTGGTGGAGGTGTGTATGGACCTCCACTGCTGCTTGGATTTGTGGGTGGAACGCGGGGTGCTGGCCTGAGGTGGCACAGAGTTCTGCCTTTGTGCTTTGCTTTGGCGAGAATGAAAGGAACGCTGTTTCCTCTCCTGAGGATTTTGCTTGGGAACCTGAGACAACAAAGTGCTATTACCCCCGTGGCTTCACTAATAATGTTCTTCAGTTCAGGACCAAAGAGAGATGTACCCGGAAAGGGAAGAGACACCAGTCATTTCTTAGAGATCATGTCAGCAGACCAAATCTTAAAGGGATAGTAATACTTCGTTTTATCTTTATTTTTATTTGTAGGCATTAAAAAACATGAAGAATGATATAAGTCTTATCTCTCAAACCTTTATGGTTTGAGAGATATTCAGAAGCAAAGTTTCCCCTCACTGACCAAAACAGTCAAGTCTGCCATCTAGCTGTCAGATTTGGAATCCGGTCCGCGGACCGGCCATGGCTCTACAGCAGAGCAGAGATCGCGAGATATAAGAACTACTTTATTTGAATAGTCTACAAAGTGTGCCTGGTTTGCAAGCACACTTTTTATTCCCTTCCAATGAAATAGTTATTTTTATATGTCGCGATCTCGGCTCTGCTGAAGAGCTAGCGGTTCATCCGCAGACCGGATTCCAAATCTGACATCTAGATGGCAGACTTGACTGTTTTGTTCAGTGAGGGGAAACTTTGCTTGTGAATATCTCTCAAACCATAAAGGTTTGAGAGATAAGACATTGTTCTTCATGTTTTTTTAATGCCTATAAAATAAAGATAAAACAAAGTATTACTATCCCTTTAAGCCACAGAGAAGGTGGATGCCTTAGCCTCAAGCCTAATGGCATCAAACAGGACATCAGTAATATAGTGCTGAGCCTCAGAAATGTTAGCCAAAATGGGCAAAAGGTCCTTCTTAGAGGCATCTTTGCAGACAGTGTCAGTCAGCTGTTCAGTCCAAACAGCAATGGCTTTGTTAATCAATGCGGAAGCTAAGGCAGGCCTCAAGGACGCACCTATGGCAGCAAAGACAGTCTTAAGGATAGCGTCCAGCTTCCTACCTGTCAGATCTTTCAGCTCCGAAGCATCCGCAACTGGCAAGGCAGTTTATTTAGAAAGCCTAGAAATAGGGGAATCAACCTGAGGAGGTATAACCCACTGAGCCAAAGCTGTGTCAGCAAAGGAGTACAGCTAGTCAGGAGTCTTCCACTCATCCAGGATAATTTGATCCAGAGTGGGATTAGGTGGAAAAATAGTACAGGACTTCTTGCGCCTTGAAAAGATGTCAGAAATAGACTGAGACTCTACAGTGTTAACAGGAATGTTAAGGGCAGACAAAACAGCCTTAATGAGACCCTCAGCAGAAAGTTCAGGGTCAGCTTAAAAGGGGTCGCCATGAAACTGGGAAGAAGCCCGTTCAGGACACATACCATCTTCAGACTCCTCCAATGACTCCTCCTCAGAGGAATCAGACAAATCAGGGATGCCAGGGGCCACAAACCTGAAACAAGTGGGGGGTTTCCAGGACTGGAGGACCCCAGAAGAGAAAGGAAACTGTGTCATAGAGGACTTTAAGTCCTTGACCCAATGTGGCTCTTGTTCATGCCTGGAGAGTCCTGGCGGAGAAGCAGGGGCCATAGCACATGAGGGGCATAAGTGACCTGAGTACACTTTGGGAAGCCCCACTTGGCATGAGGAACAATAAACAAGGGGGGGTCAGAGCCGCCCCTGCGTCCTTAGGCCTAGCCCAATTTCCCTTACAATCCAACAGGAGAATAATGTCTACAGAATAGGGAACCCAAATCCTGTCACCCAGATCAAGGATTTCACCACAGAAAGCCTAAAAACTACTTATCTGGCAGGTGAAGGGTTAACCTGTGAAGGAGAGTAAAGTAATCCAAACTCTGTGTATTCTACTTCTGTAGAGAGAGAGAAAATGGTGACTGAAATCAGTCAATCAGCAAACAGCCTGCTAAATCAGGCATCTATGAGAAAATAGGATTTTAGTCTTACCTGTTAAATCCTTTTCACTTAGTCCATACAGGTCACTGGTACTCTGGGAGGCGTAAGTCCCCTTTAATAGGCAGGAACAACTATGCAAATGATTTGCAAGGGGCGGAGCCTCCCCTCTTACTTAAGCCACCTTCTGGCCAGAGCCACTTAGATTGATTTGAGACCCTAAAACTGACCTCAGGTAAGCAAAAAGAAAGACTCCTGTGAGCATGCCCGAACGGTCTCCCAATGAATGCCACAGGAGAGCCAAGATTGGTCCCTTGACAGGGTGGGAGACCAGTGACCTGTATGGACTAAGTGAAAAGGATTTAACAGGTAAAACTAAAATCCTATTTTCACTGTCGTCCAATACAGGTCACTGGTACTCTGGGATGTACAAACATTGAGCTGATCCAGAGGTGGGAAGTAAGGCAAGGACCAGGCGCAAGGCCCAAGTCACTAGAACTGCTATGACCCAGTTAATAACATAGCCAAACTGTAAGTGTCAACGGACACCAACCAAGGGAACAATCCCTGGGCTAACACAGCACACGGAACCAGAGCCAACCGGGCTCAACAGTAAGGAAGCACTAAGGATCACAGAGCGGAAGACCTACACAGGCAAGACTGCCTCCAGGACCTTCCTTCCAAAACTGGCATCAGCCAAAGCCAGTACATCAACTCGATAGTGCTTAGAAAAAGTGTGCACAGAGGACCAAGTGGCCGCTCTGAACAGTTGATCAGCAGAAGCCTGATTCTTGTAGGCCCAAGAGGCCCCAATATATCTGGTGGAATGGGCAGTCACTCGGAAGGGAACATGCTTATTCCTCAACTTATAGGCTTCACGGATAGTAGCCTTAATCCAAGAGGCAATGGTAACTTTGGAAGCCGGTCTCCCTGCCCTAGGCCCCTCAGGAATGACGAATAGAGCGTCAGACTTCCTGATAGACTCGGTGCGATGAACATAAAACTTGAGGCAACGCACCACATCCAACAGATGGAGATCTCTTTCCTTGTCAGATGAAGGATTAGGGCAGAAAGAGGGAACCACAATCTCCTGATTGATGTGAAACTCGGACACAACCTTGGGTAAGAATTCCTTGGTAGTGCGAAGCACAGCCTTATCCTTGTGGAACACCAGGTAAGGAGGTTTACAAGACAAAGCCTGTAACTCTGCTACCCGGCAAACTGAAACAATAGCCAAAAGGAAGGCCATCTTCCAAGTCAAGAGACGTAATGGAATGGAAGCCAAGGATTCAAACGGTGGTCGCTGGAGAACTCCCAGCACCAAATTGAGGTCCCACTGGGGAGCAGGACTCTTGAAGGCAGGTCGAACATGAGTCACACCTTGGAAGAAAACTTTCACATCAGGAAGGATAGCGATCCTTTCCTGGAAAAACACAGACAAGGCAGAAGTCTGAACTTTGAGGGAACTCAGACTGAGCCCCTTATCCACACCGTCCTGCAAGAAGGCCAGGACAGTGGGAAGATGAAACTCAAGGGATAACTTCTTGTCAGAGCACCATGTCACAAAAGTTGACCATATGCGATGATAGATCTTGGAAGACACAGGCTTACGAGCACTGAGCATAGTCCACACCACAGAAGGAGAAAATCCTTTCTTTGCTAGAATCGAGGATTCAACCGCCATGCCATCAAATGGAGAGAGTGAACATCCTCCTTCCACAGATATCCCTGAAGAAGTAGGTCCGGACGGGCAGGGAGCGGGATCGGATCCGTCACTGACATGGCCATCAACTCCAGATACCAGGACTGGCGAGGCCAGTTTGGAGCGATCAGGATGACAGGACAACGCTCCCTCTTCAACTTCTGGATAACTCTGATCAATAGAGGAAGAGGAGGGAAGATGTAAGCCAGGGAGAAATCCCAAGGGATCGACAAGGCATCCACTGCTAGAGCAAGAGAGTCCCTCAACCGGGAGCAAAACACCGGAACCTTCCTGTTGTGTCTGGTAGCCATCAGGTCCACCACAGGCATCCCCCACCGCTGAGTGAGCATGTGAAACACCTCTGGATGAAGAGCCCATTCTCCGCTGTCGACGGTGTGACGACTGAGGAAGTCTGCCATGACGTTGTCCACGCCTGGAATATGAACTGCAGAGATGACAGGCACGTGATCTTCTGCCCAAGACAAAATATCCTTGACCTCCCACCAGGCGGAACCGCTTCTTGTGCCGCCTTGCCTGTTGATGTAAGCCACCGCCGTGGCGTTGTCGGACTCCACTCTGATCGGAAGACCGGTCACTTGAGACTCCCAGTGCCTCAGGGCAAGCCGGACAGCTCGAAGTTCCAGAACATTGATGGAGAGAAGGGATTCCTCCAGACCCCATTTCCCCTGAGCACTGAAGCGACCCCAGACTGCACCCCAGCCCCGAAGGCTGGCATCCGTTCTGACTGTGGTCCAACGAGGAACTAGAAAGGATCTCCCTTTCAGGAGATGAGAGAGATCTAACCACCAGTGCAGACTCGACTCGACATGAGGAGGAAGAGAAACAGACAGATGTTGATGATCTGGATGATTCCTGCACGTCTGGATCACAAATCTCTGAAGTTCCCTGGAGTGGGCCATGGCAAATGGGACTGCTTCGATCGTGGAAATGAACTTCCCCACTAAAGACGACAACTTCGGTACCGGAATTTCGTCCATGTCCAGAATCCCAGCCACTCTGACGGCAATCTGGTGAGCCACGTCCTCTGGAAGAAACACCATGCATTGGCGAGTGTCGAACAGGAGACCCAGGAACAGAAGCCTCTGAGATGGAACCAAGTCCGACTTGTCCAGATTCAGGATCCAGCCATGACGGTTCAGGGTGTGCATGCACTTCTGTAATTGCTGACGGAGAAGCTCCGCTGAGGAGGCTTTCAGTAGGAGATCGCCCATGTATGGGGTCACTCTGATCCCATCCTGATGAAGCACCGCTATCAAGGAGCCTAACACCCTCTGGAAGACCTGAGGGGCTGAAGTCAGCCCAAAGGGGAGCGCTGCAAACTGAAAGTGTCCCTTGTGGCAGGCAATCCTGAGATACCGCCTGCTCTCCGGGTGAATAGGGATGTGAAGATAAGAATCCTGAAGGTCCAGGGAGGCAAGAAACTCCCCTGGAGACATTGCTGCAATCACAGAACGCAGGGACTCCTGGCGGAAGTGGGAAGTCACCACATAGGCATTGAGATCTTTGAGATCCAAAATGGGACGAGCTCCTCCGTCCTTTTTGGCTACCACAAACAGGTTGGAATAGAATCCTGAACCTGTGTCCCCTTGAGGAACCGCCTCCAGGACCTCTTTGTCCAAGAGATCCTGAATAGCGTCGTCGAACAGACGCCTTTTTGTGGGTTCCTGAGAAGGACGAGTAAAATGGAACCGAAAAGGAGGAAGGGAAGAGAAAGGGATCCTGTATCCCTCTGACACCACCTGAAGAACCCATGGGTCCGCCACTGACTCCTCCCAAGTCCGGCGAAAGATGCGGAGACGACCACCTACAGCCGGATGCGGACCCGGGTTCGGCGAGTCATGCCGAAGCAGTCTTGGAGGTCTTGGCCTTGGGGGCAACTTTGGGCTTCCAGGACTGTTTGGGCTTGGAGGAGCGCATAGTGGGAGGACCCGTTTGGGCCGAGGAGCGTGTCTCAGTCTGAAAGGAACGAAAGGACCGATTACGTTTGGCTGGAAACTTTTTCTTAAAGACTGAGGGTAGAAGAGTACTTTTACCGCCAGTAGCCTCACTGATCATTAGAGTTCAGACCCAAAAAGCAAATTCCCCTGAAAGGGCAAGGAAAGCAAGGCTTTCTTAGAGGCTGTATCAGCAGACCAAATTTTCAGCCAAAGAGCGCGTCTAGCCACCACAGAAGAAGTGGAGGCCCTCACCATCATGCGCACAGCATCAAAAGCAGCGTCAGCAACATAGTTCTGAGCTTCAGTGATATTAGCAAGGAGCTGCAACTGTTCAGATACTGGCGCATCCTGGCGAACTGCTTCAGTCAGTCGTTCAGTCCAGGCCGCAATGGCTCTATTAACCCATGCCACAGCAAAGGTTGGACGCATGGCAGTGCCAATGGAGGCAAAAATAGATTTAAGGGAAAGCTCTAGCTTTTTATCCGTCCAATCCTGCAGGGCAGAGGCATCAGAGACAGCCAAAGCGGTAGACTTGGATAGTCTACAAACAGGAGCATCCACCTTGGGAGGATGAACCCATTTTGCTAGCTCAGCCTCAGGAAAAGGGTATAGTTTAGCAAACTTTTTAGAGACAGAGGAAGATCTATCAGGATTCTTCCATGCCTCAGAGACCAGACGGGCAAGAGTAGGGTTAGTTGGAAAACAAACAACTGGCTTAGATGGCTTTTTCTGAAAAACATCAGTAGGATCATAAGTGGATTCCTGAGTCAGACGAAGGTTGAGCGTATTTAGAACCGCTCTGATCAGACCCTCAGCCGAGACTTCAGGGTCACACTCATAGGGGTCCCCAATGGACCTGTTAGATTCAATAACAGTACGTTCCTCAGCATCAGAATCCTGTAAGAGTTCTTCTTCAGAAGAATCAGTGACATCAGGAGCTCCCTGTGGCTTAGGCAGGGAGGTCCTGATGGTAGAGGGGGTCTGCCAGACCTGGAGAGCCCCCTGTATCTGAGAGGGAAAGAGTTGAAGCGTGGATCTGAGATCCCTAGTGGCAGCTTTAAACTCCCTCATCCAAGATGGCTCAATAGCTTGGCTGGAAAGCCCAGGGTTGCTATCTTGACCAGTACAATTAGGGCATAGATCCCCCACATTATCGGTAGACAGCCCAATGTGGCAAGAGGAGCAAAACGCCATGGGGGTAGCAGACCCCCCATCCTCCTTAGACTTGGGTCTAGCCCCTAGCTCCAGTGAAGTAGACATGCTCACAGCGTCAATATACCCCACTAATAACACTATCACCCAGAAAAAGTGTAAATTATTAAAGTTTCACCCCAGAAATGTCTAAATTTGGACTTATCTGGCCAGCGAAGGGTTAATCTGTTGAGGAGAGAGAAGGCTCGGTCCCTGCGTAGTGTACTCGCTTAGGAAAAGTACCACAAAATGGCGGCCGTCATGACAGCCAATCAGAAACGAGCGCGAACCAGGCGCTCATGGGAAATGTAGTTTTCCCTTTACAAGTACCCCAAACAGTGCCCGAAGCCCCCCTGAACACCCCACATATATAAAACACATTCCGGATGATAGAGCAGGAGCCTAGCATTAAAATGAGCCCTCTCTGAAGTTGCTGTGACAAGCGGTTCCAGAGATATGTCCCACACTGTGAATTCTCATAGAGAGTAAAGGAGCCCTTGCGTCTGAGCGGGAAAAAGCCGCGCTTAAAGGCGCGGAACACCATTTTTAATAAAGTTTAAGAAAACATTAAAAAGTGCCCAAACAAGTATGAAACACATAATAAACATGAGTAAACGAATACCAAAAGCTCCAAAACCCAGAGAATACCACAGAAATTGCATAAAACAGTAATAATGCAATAAAAACACCCTATGAGTGCTGGAGTGTATTGAAACTCCCAAATACAAGCCCATCAAAGGGACACTGTGGGGACAAGTGGACCTTCAGCACTCAATGGTTGACTCACCTTTCCTGCAGGACTTCTGTCTTCAGGTGACCATGATGAAGTGGGAAAGAACCAGAGGTAAATTCCCCAGTAGGGAAGCTGCTTAACACAAGCTGTCCCCTCTTCAGGGCATAAGGTCCACAGAAAATCCCTGGAAGCTGCACCAGCCACTTTAAAGAGGGCAATTCACAGCCATGGTCACCCTCCTAATGGTGGTATTCCATATTTGAATAAAAAAAATAATAAAACACTAAGATGCATAGATGTTCTCTACCTGGTGTGCAAAGCACTCCAGGAACAAATCAATCTAAGTGGCTCTGGCCAGAAGGTGGCTTAAGTAAGAGGGGAGGCTCCGCCCCTTGCAAATCATTTGCATAGTTGTTCCTACCTATTAAAGGGGACTTACGCCTCCCAGAGTACCAGTGACCTGTATTGGACGACAGTGAAATGTAGTTTCCCTTTGGAAAAGTACCAAATGCAGAGCCCGAACCCCCGCAGGGACAACCAAGACATTGAGGATGTGAACCGGATTGTAGGGTAAAGGGAGACCAGAAGAATGAGCCCTCTCTCAACTCTGTAAGTGGAGTGGTTGCAGATATCTGCCCCAAAGCAGTCTGTCTCATAGGAGTCAATGGAGCATTGCGGCTATGCAGTAAAGCGTGCCTTAAAGGGATAGTAATACTTCATTTTAACTTTATTTTATTTTGTAGGCATTAAAAAAACATGAAGAATGATATAAGTCTTATCTCTGAAACCTTTATGGTTTAAGAGATATTCACAAACAAAGTATCCCCCCCCTGTTCAACTAGATCAGAAGGGAGATGCCCAGGTAGACTGCAGAGAGGGACAATCTTCAATTAAGATAATGGAAAAAGCTGAAAAACTTGTCAAGGGGGGAAGGGCTTTCATTGTTTTCATACAAAGAAAATTGTCCCCTTCTGTTATCTGTACTGTCATACAACCAGACTCACATCTGAGAAGAGATGGCTTACACTAGGTAAAAGGGGCGGGGAGGGGAACTTTGCTTGTGAATATCTCATAAACCATAAAGGTTTGAGAGATAAGACTTATATCATTCTTCATGTTTTTTTAATGCCTACAAAATAAAATAAAGTTAAAACGAAGTATTACTATCCCTTTAAAGGCGCGGGATTCAAATAAAATGTATAAAAACAAAGTGAAAAGTGCCAAAACACATAATAAACCATAGAAAACACATAAACCCAAAGGGAAAAGAGAAAAAGGATACCCCAACTCAGGATATCATGGCAAGGAAGGGGTTAAAAACTACCAAACAGCCCAAAATGCTCCAAGGACTCCAGTAACGGAAATATACTCAACATGAGTGCAGGAGTGTGAGGAACTCCAAAAGGTCCCCGGAGGGATAGTTGGACCATGGCACTCAAAGGGTTGCTCACCTTTTTTGCAGGTCTTCTTACTTCAGATTACCAATGAAATAGAAGAAGCCTCAGGGAGACTCCTTCTGGAGAGAGAGACATGGGTTGCATGATTCTCTCCCAGGGCTGCAACGGTCTACAGACAGCACCTGTTAACTGGACAATCCTCCTGGGGAAGCCAATAATGTTAATCCGCCTAATGGGGAAATCTTGACACCCCATATCTAAGAAAGAAAAAACTAAGCAGAACTGTTCTCAGCCTTCCTACTAGGTGATGGAACAAATCTTATCTGGGAGAGGGGAGTGGCTAGGTAGCCTGTATGGAGGAGGGGGAGAGATGATTCCAGCCTACTGGGAGGAGCTGTCGCCTCCCCATGGCACCTGTAAGCTATATTGGACGACAGAGAACATTATCTCTGATGTGCCCCACGGATCCAAATATCTTGCACATAATCTGAAGTACACAGAAGAAAATCACAATGAACAGATCAAGATTCTGGTGGTGGTGCTGGTGAGGATTAGTGTGGTGATGATGATAACAGTGACATTTGAGTTTTCTTAGCACAAACAAACTAAGTTATTGTCAAGACAATGATGTCAGAGAATCTATTTATTGGTTGGCTAATTGCGATCAGATTTTAATTGATATGTTAGTATATAAAACACATACAATGGATAGTGTCTGTTATAGTTGTTTCATTGTCCAGTGGTTATAAACACTCCAAAATATACCCAACATAATATTATACAATATCACCGCTCATCACTGATACAGCTACAATTACAACAGACACATCATTCTCTTCACAGTAGCTTTGGAGTTAACTGTTTAGTCCCAGTTTATTTATTTACTACTGTTTGGTGTAAGCAGATATATCATATAAATAAATTGCTTGGAAAGTATAACATCTATAATAGACCATAACATCTGCAGATATAATCATATGCTCAATTATGTGGACTTGATATTAAATCCAACAGTTGGCACCAAAATCTGCAATACTATTTGGATAATCTTTGCTTCAGAGAATGAGTTAGGTGTAAAATATTTACCTTAGTAGTAGTATGCTGGTTACATGACTTTTAACCACCATATATTTTATAATTATTTCTTTTGCCCCAATCTTTCATTTTCAGTTTTCTGAATAAATGTTAGAATGTAAAGATTAATCTCTTTGGCAACACACAGTTAAGGGTTGTGATGTATTTTCTTGAGTTTGAATTATAGTAAATAGGAGAATGTTTGCTTCTTGCTCATAGAGATCCAAAGACTGATGAACAATGTGGCTTTATGGGAAAAGCTCTAATGTAAAATGTCACCAGTCTTCTATTTATAAAAGTCTTACATTCAGGGACAAAAAAAAACCCATTGCACAATGACAGATTGCCTTTATTACTGTGAAAGCTTGAGACATCTCCAGATCATTGCAGAGTAATGCATTGTAGCATAGTTGGGCAAAATGAGGCATTTCGGCTCTTGTGGTCAACAGTTATCATCATGATGACACAGCTAAATGGCCTTGGTATATCAATCCCTGCATTATAGGCATATCCTGCATACACAGGGTTAAGCAACTGTACCTTGTCTGTGAAGAAAGCTACATATTGGATTGTGGCTCATTTATAGCTTAAACTGTTGACAACAGTTAAACTAATGATGAATTACAATTGTAGGCAGGGTGTTAATTTGTGTTTGTGTTTAGAATTCTCCACAACTGTTCTGCTTGAATAACTTTCATATTTTGTACAGCTAATTACTGTATTTAATACTTAGTGCGTGAAGCATTTGGAATATGTGATTATACTGTGTGGGAATTACCATCGTATTTTCCATTACTACGTATAAATTTGCTATTTACATTTTTTTCTTTATAACTTTTCACTATTTACATACACATTGTTATATGGTTGGAGCACCATGAATTGCCCAGATGCCTTGAGAAGATAAAGGCTCAGAGTGAAAGCTGGAATTTGACACAGATTAATGTAAAATAATAAGTGTGTGTGTGTGCACACTAGCAAATTCTGCATGGCCCGTGGGATGCCAGAGCACTGTAGTACTTCATGGCTGGAGTGCCCTGTCTTTGTTTGAGGGAGGATGAGATAAGGGTGGATGCTGTAACTCAATGCATTGATTTTGACAGGAGTCACCAGGGGGAACTGGATGTTGTGCAAGGGAACTCTACCCCTCTGCTGTCCCAGGGCGGGGCAGACAATGAGCCAGAAATGTATCACCGCATAAAAAAATGTTACCATACGTTTTGTTAGTAAAGTAGTATTAGGAAAGCTTTTTTTTTTTCCAAATGTAAATACTTTTAAAGATAATTATATCTTCTCTGCTGTGCACTTCTGCATAATGGGCACTCGGAATCTTCAGCACAGCTCTTCTTTTCCCACCTCCTTCCCAGCTGCCCCATGCAACCTCAGTATAATGGTAACCGGAGCTTGATATAACAATAGAAGCCATTCCCTGGGGCAGCTGGGATGGAGGAGGAAGGAGAATTAGGAAGTGAGCAAGAGCTTTGCTGGTGATCCAGAGTGCTACATTATGCTGTCTGGCAAAGCTTGAATATAAAATATTTTTAAAAGTACTTACATTTAGAAAAAAAAAAAGCAGCTACACCCCCTACCACATTCTACCATTCACATAGTTAATGGTGTACCCGCTATCCCATCCTGGCACTCAGACTGTAAATGGTGATATCCCCCCCCCCCCCGGGTCTAGTGCTCACATCGATAATGGTAATGTCTCCTCTCCCCCATTCTGGCATTCACATAGTTAATAGTGAAGCCTGTTTTGGCAGTGGTGCACACAGACACACCCTTCTAGTACTCATACAGTTAATGCAGTGTTTCTTAAACAGGTTGCTGTAACACGTTGGTGTACCATGGACATCAGCTCAGGATGCCCCACCTTTTCTATGGAGATTTGACAAAAATGTTTAACTTGAGTTTCTAATGTATATTTATGGACATGATTTGACACCATTTGCTCTTTGTTGTCACTCTGACAGTGAGACACCGGAATAACTATATATGCATTTGTAACCTTCAGTGTTTTTGAACCAGAATGGTGGGTGATGTACAATTATCTATGTGAGTACCAGGAAGGGGAGCATGATTATCTATGCCAATGGCAGAATGATGGTGGTGGTGGTGGGTTTACCATTACACTCCATGTGAGTTCCACAGCTGTTGTCACATCATTAACCATTTGAATATTGGAAGACAGGGGTGGGCTGCACCATTCACTATTTGAGTGCCTGAAGAGGGGGGAGGCGCCTTTCACCATTAACCACTTCAGTGCCAGAAGTGGAGGTGGTGCATTGGATGTCATATTAACCTTGTAACAGAAAGAGCGGAGGTGTTTGCACTAGTGACCATGTCAGCACTATAACAGGAGGGTTCATTGAGTGTCATACCATTTATCAATGTTGGCTCGGGGGAAGGGAACACCATATTGGAGGGGGAAGTACATTGTGTGTCATGCCATTAACCATTTGCATGCCACAATGTTTGGGGTGTTGTACCTTTAACTATTTGAGTGCCAAAAGGTATGAGACTGTGTGTGAGTGAGAATGGGCAGTGGGGTTTGCACCATTAAAACCAGAATGGGTAGACACACCATTAAATGTTGCAGAGCTGAAATGGGGGGACGTGGGACACATCAGAGTGAGTGAGAGACCATATGTGTGTGCTGTCTTAGTGGAGAAAGAGAGGGGGAGAATTATTTTTTCTAATTGAAGTTTTTGAGATTTCAATCTGTAACAATGAATACTGAATTCAAAAAGTGAGATCGGGGATTAAGGAGCAAGCAAATTACATTTGGAGACATTGGCAAATTATAAAGTCAGTTTGTCCTGAGGATCTTAAAAGGGATGGTAAAGCATAGTAGGAGGTTGCATCCCAACTAATTTGGGTGTTTAACATGAAAAGGAACCTAGTTACCATGGTTTAAAATGAGCTTTCACTCACTGATTGACCTGCAAATCTCAAAATTTTAAATTTTAAAAATCTGTAGGTCTAGGAGTCAGAAGCGCAATATTTGGCACATATGAGAGATTTCTGTCCACTACAGAGAAGCTTCTTGAAGGTGAATTTGGCAGCAAAGGGATTCTGTGGAATGGATAGCCTATAAGAGCTGTGTGAGGAGTTGAACTCACAGAGATCTGCAAGTTCATCACTCCCATAGGTGTTAATCAACTACCTTTAGTTATAAGGTCACTTCCTGCCCTGTATGGCCCCATTAAATATGTACGTAAATTCACAGGACTCACTACAATAGACACCACTGGTCTATTGATGAAACAAGCTATGGTCAAACAGACAATATTTAAAGGGTTAGTAATGTCTGATTTTAATATAATGTAATATTGTAGATATAAAAAAGAAACTGGTGTAAGTCCTGTGTCTCAAACATGTATAGTTTGAGAGATATATGCTGATAAAATTCCCCCCTCTGTCCCCTTTCACAGATGTCAGCCTCTAGCTGACAGGAGATCCTGGTCCTGGGATCAGCTGGCGGCTCTTCAGCACAGCCGAAATAGCGTTCTCTAAAAAGAAATACTTCATTGGAACAGTCTACAAAGTGTGCCTGGTTTGCAAGCACACTTTGTAGACTGTTCTAATTAAGTATTTGGTCACATGACCCAAATCTCCTTCTGTCAGCTAGACAGCTGACATCTGTGAAAGGGGAGGGAGGGGGAACGTTATCAGTGTATATCTCGAACTATACATGTTTGAGAGACAGGACTTGCACCAGTTAATTTTTTTTTTTTTTTAATATCTACATTTTATTAAAATCAGTCATTACTATCCTTTTAAGGCAAACTAGAATGTATTTTACAAATTAGTAATTCCCCCAGTATGGCTACAGAAAGGAAGTCACATAACCAGACTATGCTCACACAGGCAACTGTTTTCTAACAGTAAATTTGAATGAAAGAGGCATTTTGACTGTATTCATGCATTTGCTCATGCATTCTGTATGTCTCAAAGACATGTTAAAATGCAGATACCTTTATTACTTGTGCAGTTCCATTGCAATCCTATTGAAAACCATACAACTATTTTTTAGTTAGTTAATGTGCAGTTAGACCAAAGATGAAGCAAACTGAGTTGATAAGACATCCTAACTAGTAAGCTGCCCATGTGAACAGCCCCATAAAACACAATTGGCTGCATGTAGGGAGCTAAAAAGGAGCAATTCTGTAGTAAGCCAAATGCACAATGGGGAACAAATACATATTCCAAAAATGTCCTTTAATGTAAATGAGGTAATGTAGGTAATGTGCTGGCGATCTCTAGAATTCAAGGGGTTAAAAGTCTAATTTAACTTGTTTGGGACTTTCGTTTGTCTCCTGTGGTCTAGTTTGGTTTGCTCCAGAATTACCAAACTCTTGAAATGGTACACTAGGGAAGAGATGCACTAAGGAGTGATAGGAAGGTGATAAAGTGGAGATGACTTCTCCAGAGATATCACTTCTCCAATTTCTAGGTTATTTTATGTAGACTATGCACGAAGATTTCTCCAGCTTTGAAGACCTTAGTGTTTAAGTTCTATAGAATAACATGGGGATTGGAATAATGATCTCACTGGAGAAGTCATCTCTTGTTATTACCTCTTTATCATGCCTTAGTGCATAACTACCCAAATTCGTTTGTTTGAACGTATTTGCAAAGTGAATCAGTAAATAGTTATTACCAATACTTGGTAAAAATTTGATTGTAGAATTAACAAGGAGAGAGATTTTAAAGGGATAGTAATACTTAATTTTCAGTAATACCATGTAAATTTGTCTTTAAAAGTTATGAAGAGTGTTACCAACATATCGCTCTGAAACAGTCTGGTTCGTCTGCAATTTGGAATTAAAATTTCACTTGAATCCAAAAATGTCAGCCATGTCTGTAAATCCCAGGATAAGCACGCTCTCGTCAGTATCCCTAATTGTGCACCAGTCTTCCCTTTTTCTATTTGGGAGGGGGTGTTCGCATCACTGTGGAGGAATGGGGAATTCACATGAGAGTGAGCAGCCTAGATATCAATGCACTGAGCGGATAGTTGGTTCATTCTCCAGCAGCACTCAGCTCCCAAGTAAGTAAATCCTTACTAAATGTAAGTTTAGTAACACTACAGCTGTTTATATATTACAATGTGTAACTAGTATAATGGGCTTTATTTTGACATTCTAAACAACTGTCACATGCATGGATGCTCAAGCTCATGGCGCTCAAAGGGTGTGCTGTATCTGTATTAATGCCAGCTTTATTTTGATGGACTCCCCTCTGGTCCCAAACACTGATGTCTGGGTAATTTTTGGAAGTAACATCTCAAATGACCATAAGTTTAATTTATAACTTTTGTGTTGCATGTAGCCTGCTCAGGCATTGCAACGTGCTATAGCACCGGCACAGCTCTGCACCGCAAGTGATTTTTGGAAGTAAAATCTCAATAGGAACTTATTCATATGTACGTTATTGTTCTTCCTCAATAACCTTTTTTAGTATGTGTTTCATGACTTGTATTAAATATCTTAGGCGTTGTAATGTGTTACAGCATTGGCACATCTATGTTTCTTACATGGTTATTTCATCAAAAAGAGGCCTTTTTCCCATGTTTACTTAGCTCTTCTTCATTATCTCAAATGACCATAAGTTTAATTCATAACTTTCGTGTTGCATGTAGCCTGCTCTGGCGTCGCGATGCACTGGGGAGCTGTGCCGGTGCTACAGCACATCTCAATGTAGGAGCAGGCTACATGCAGTTGATTGGTGTGTGTCAATATTTAACATTTTAAATAGGTGGATTATTTGTGGTTGGACTCAAAACATTATGAAATTAATTGCTTTGCAGTATTGTGTACCCTTTCGGTCCTAAACCCTGTGAGTGCCAGACGGGATGCAAAAGCATTGCAAAACAATGCTTGCGTAACCCTGGCACTCAAATGGTTAAAATGTAACACTATATTATGCCATGATTCCTTGTTCCAAGTATGCACACAACATGGGTTTTGAAATGAACAGCAAATGCACTGACACCAGTGGTACATGTAGCTCCAAAATGCCACCTTTGCAGTTGATCGATCGGTGTCCTTACTCACTCCTGCCAGTGCGTCTGGATCCTCAACAGTATCTTGCCAGCGGAGAATATCAAACGGACTGTGGATGGACTAGATGGATGGACTGTGTCCTTAGAGACTCTCCATGTGGCCATCTAGCCCGTTTGATATTCTCCGCTGGCAAGATACTGTTGCGATCTTGACATATATGGGGGGGATACACAGTATGTTTTTCATCATTTGAGGTCTACTTTCAGCATGATCCAGGACCACAGAGGATCCAGACGTACTGGCAGGAGTAAGATGTGCTGATGCCTGGCTTGCGGTATCGCAACCTCAAAGATTACTTTACTCAGGGGCACTTTTGAGAGGTATAATAACTATTATTAAGCTAGTCGGCACCTGCCTAAGTATTGCAGGCGACTTTAGTTGATGTGGTAGTTCCGCTTTAAAGGTTTTTTGAAAATCAAGGCTCTGATGAGTTTATTCAAAGCGGGGTTATGTTTAAGGTCATACAGATCCATACTTAGATGGCTCTGCACCCTGTCCTTTTTTTCTTGTTTCTACTAGAGTTGCTTCGGAGATCCATAGCGGCAGGTGCAGCCACTGGTGCATAAGGAGAAGGGGCTGCGTCCGTATAAGTAATAGTGGAGTTCTGTAAAGAGCGACCATTATACCACCTGGCAGGATCTGAAAAGACCAATATCATTTGAAAAGAACAAAAACTTTAAAAACTCCCAGAAACTCTCTAAGAAATCTTTAACTCTATATCTTATATTTAAAAGTACTATTTTTTATTACAATACTGGTTTAAACAGAAGCGCTTTGATATTACTTTTGTGTGTAAAATAAGACACTGAAATGTTTCCCATCAGCTGCTGTTGAACTGCAACTCACATCATACCCAGACAACACATTCCTGATTTTTGCTGTGCTAGGTGTATTGCGAGTTGAAATTGGAGAACAGTGGATGTGCTGTTTGGTTAGCAATGCTCAAATACCTTCCCACCAAGTAAAATGTGCAAGAGTTGTGTTCAATGCATTGCTTTGCAATGCACTGGAGACATATCTGCGACTGCCCTTGTTAGATACCTGAAGAAATCACGGACATTATAGGGATCAAAACATGACACATGGGGCTTTTTATTTTGGGGGGGGCAGGAGGTTCAGATGTGGATGCTCACACCAACTGGTGGCTCTTGTGGGTATCACAACTTGAGGGGAAGTGGTTTATTTTTATATATTTTCTATGTAGATGTATTGCTTGTATACCTGTTGTATTTATATATTTGGTAGTAAATAAGGTCTCTGTATTCCATCACCATTTTTCCACTTCTGCAAATGAACTTAAATACAATATTTAGTGCGCTCGCCCATTAATTAGATTTATTTCTTCTGTGTCCCTCCCCGGCATTTACAAATGGGTTATGTCTCCGCCCTCCAGCTGGGTAGGACTTCCTCTACTTTCAAAAGGTGGAGATCCGGTAGAGGCACCAGTTTCTTTTGTCCTACCCAGCTGGAAGGACGGCGTGGAAGCGCACAACATCCTCCTACCTTCTCTCCTTCTGGGCCGCTGAGTCTGCCCTTTGAGCAAGCGGCGAGGCGGCTCTCAGTACCCGCGGCTGTGCCATTGGTCTTGCTCCGTTATCTGATCCTTCCTTGCCCTCAGTGTATGGCAAGCAGGGCACGTCTCCAGTCCAGTTTTTCCTCCGGCTATTCTCAGCCTGATGTTGCGAGGAGGGCGCAGAACCGGAAGTAGCGCTTTTATTTCCTTGCGTTCCAAGGATGGAACGCACGCGGCAGGAACTCGTGTGGTGCCGTTCGAATGGACTGAGAGGCGGTTTCTGGTTCCATGGTCCTCCCCTTCCCTCTTCTGACTATTTAAGGTAAGTATTCTCATTTCTATTGCTGAAAAAATGTCTTCTAAAGCTCAGAAAGAGAAGGAGAAAGAAAGAGATAAAGACAAGGATAAGGGAGAGAAGGAGAAGGATAAGGATAGAGAAAGAGAGAAGGATAAGGAGAAAGAGAAGCTTGAGTCCACTACTAAAGAGGACAAAAGTGTTCCTAAGTCTAAATGTTGCCTTAACTGTAATAACAAGTTAAGTCTATCAGAATCTGGAAAACTTTGTCAAGAATGTATCAAAGTGGCTGCTGGAACGGATATGACGTCACAGTTCTCCAATTTTTTATGCTGGATGAAGTCATCCATGCAAGACACCTTCAAAGCTATGCAAGAGGGAGAGCCTTCAAGAAAGCGGCAGCGTCTGGACCCTGGGGAAGGCACTTCAGCCATGAGGGAGGAAGATCCCCGTGAATCCAGTATATTCGATCCAGAATCAGAATTTTCCTCCGAGGAAGAAGGAGAAATCAACGAGGAATCTGGCTCCTTTAATTTAGACAGAGTTGATGGTCTGATTCGTATAGTCCGTAAGTCCTTAGGCCTATCTGATACACCACAGGACCTGAATATAATGGATGCAGCCTTCCTAGGGAAAAAGAAAGAAGTTCCTGTTTTTCCCTTACATCAGTCAATTTCAGAATTGGTAAAAGAAGAGTGGAAATTGGGTGACAGAAGATCCCCAAAAGATTTTCAAGAATGTACCCCTTCAAGGAAGAAGATACCAAGCCTTGGACCTTGCCCCCCAAAATTGACGCATCTGTAGCCCAGGTTGCTAAATGTACTACATTGCCTTTGGAAGACGGAACCTCTCTCAAGGACCCCATGGAAAGGAAACTTGACGGGACCCTCAAGCGCCAATTTGCAGTCTTAGGTCATTGTCTCAAAGCTGCCACAGCAGTAGATTGCCTAGCTCGCACTATAAGAATATGGTTGAGTAATCTTGAAGAAAAAATTGAATCCAACGTCTCCAGGTCAAAGCTCCTGAAGGAAATGGCCGTCATGAAGGAAGCAGCTAACTTCTCCTGCGATGCATCCTCAGATATTATTCGCCTTACAGCTAGATCATCTGCGCTCTCGGTGGCGGCCAGAAGAACCCTGTGGTTAAGATCATGGAATGCAGACACATCTTCCAAGAGCAAGCTGATATCTTTGCCCTTCTCTGGAACTTCCTTGTTTGGCGAACATCTGGAGGAGATTATCAAAAAGGCTTCAGGGGGTAAGAGTTCCTTCTTACCACAGGACAAGCGCTCGAGACCCTCTTCCCCAAGACCTTCAGGATCCAGAGGCAAGAATACTTCCTTTCGTGACTCATCTAGATTTCAGGGAAGATCTTATTTCCACAAGAAGCAGGGATCGAACCAGAGCTTCCGGGGCGGCTATAGGAGGGATTTCACCAGGAAGCCCCAAACCAAGAAAGAACTCCCATGAAGAGAAGCGGGCCCTAGTTGCGAACTCAGTTGGGGGCAGACTGAGTTTTTTTCTGGCAGCCTGGGATCAATTAGCAAACCCAGATCGTTGGGTTCGACAGATATTGCAACTGGGGTACCCGCTGGAATTTGTCAAGACCCCACTACGTCACAAGTTTATTCAATCAAGGGTTCCATCCTATCCGTCAAGAGCCATAGCCTTCTTGGATGCTATCAAGAGCCTCCTGTCCAACAACGTTATAGAGCCAGTTCCTTTGCATCAGCAGGGTTCTGGCATCTATTCAGTTCTGTTTTTAGTTCCCAAGAATTCGGGCGGTTTTCGGACTATTCTAGATCTCAAGGACTTGAATCAGTCAATCAAGATATCTCATTTAAAGATGGAAACAGCCATCTCCATCATAAAAGCGACATTTCCAGGGGCATTCATGTCCAAAATCGACCTCAGAGACGCATACCACCACATTCCTATCAGGGAATCTCACAGGAAATTTCTAAGGTTTGCGGTGAAAGGGAATCACTATCAATTTACTGTCCTTCCCTTCGGCCTATCCTCGGCACCCAGAGTGTTCTCAAAGGTTCTGGCGGCAGCTCTCCAGCCCTTGAGGAAGCAGGGAATTCATGTCATCTCATACCTAGACGACATCCTGATCCTGGCGGAATCCCAGTCTCAAGCAATCTTACACACTCAGAGGTCTCTGACGCATCTACGTCAGTTAGGTTGGTTGATAAAGGAAGAGAAAAGCCATTTGACTCCAACCAGATCAATCATCTTCCTGGGACTGAAATTGGATTCAGAGAACAACTTAGTCACCTTGACGGAGGACAGGATATCCAGAATATCCAGGAGGGTACGTCATTTCAAGAAGGAACAAGTTCACACAGCCCAGGACTTTATGGAACTTCTGGGGAATCTCTCATCAACCTCTCAAGTAGTTCCATGGTCCAAATTGCACCTTCGCCCCATCCAGTGGAATTTCTTGAGATTCTGGGACAAAGATTCTGGGAATCCTTACCAGAGGATATCTCTACTCCCATCCACAAGAAAGGAGTTGAATTGGTGGATAAAAGAAAGGAACCTCAAGCAAGGAGTCTCCTTAGAGGAACAAATTACGGAGGTCATGTTTACAGATGCCAGTCTTATAGGATGGGGAGGCAAGTGGAGATCAATTCTAGTCCAGGGGAAATGGACACCATCGGAGAAACATCTCCACATAAACATTCTGGAAATGAGAGCAGTCTGGAATTGCCTTCAGAGTCTGAAATCCAACATAAAGGGCAAGAAGATCCTAATCTATTCGGACAATTTGCCCACAGTCATGTATCTAAAAAATCACGGAGGCACAAGAAGTCTCAGTCTATACAAAGAGGAGCGAAGACTTCTGCTCTGGGCAGAGGTACATCTCCAGAGCATCTCAGCATCTCTCGTGTCAGGAAGAAACAATCGCGTAGCAGATTATTTAAGCAGATCCACCTTGAATCCGGGAGAATGGTCTCTGAGCCCAGCAATCTTCCAACAGATATGTTTCAGATGGGGTCAGCCGGAGATAGACCTCATGGCCTCCAAGGCAAATACCAAGTGTCCAAGGTACATCTCAAGATGGCAGGAACAGACAGCAGAGGGACAAGACGCATTACAGATTCCATGGACTTACAACCTAGCCTATGTCTTCCCTCCTATTCCAATCCTGATGGATGTAGTCAGCAAGATAAGGAGAGATCGGGCGAATATTATTCTGATTGCTCCAGATTGGGCCCGAAGGCCTTGGTACTCCTTCCTGGTAGCCATGTCTATCCAGCCACCTTGGCAGCTTCCCCTGGTTCCCAATCTCCTGACCCAGGGGCCAGTACTTCATCTGAACCTCAGTTTATTACGTCTGACGGCCTGGAGGCTGAAAGGCTCATTTTGAAAAACAAAGGTCTGTCAGACTCCGTTGTTAGTACCATTATTTCTGGTCGAAAAAAATCTACTTCAACGGTTTATTCCAAAGTTTGGTCTACCTTCCTATCTTGGCTGAAATCTAATTCTCCTCAAGACCATCTCATTTCTGTTCCAAGAATTTTGGATTTTCTACAGGATGGTTTTCAGGCAGGCTTGCGACCCGCCTCTATCAGAGTTCAAGTTTCTGCTCTATCTGCCATTTTAGCTACTCAACTATCGGATCATGATCTTATTAAAAGATACCTAAGAGCGATCTCAAACATTAGACCTACTATTCGTAGTATTGTGCCCCCATGGGACCTAAACCTGGTCTTGGATCAACTATCCAAGTCCCACATCTTTGAAGCGCTGGAAGAAGTTCCATTAAAATTTTTGACCTTTAAAGTACTTTTTCTAACCGCCATCACTTCTGCTCGCAGAGTGAATGAGTTACAGTCTTTGTCATGTAATAGCCCCTACATGGTTTTTCATCAGGACAAAGTAGTTTTGAGACCAAAACCATCTTTTAGAGGCAAAGTTATTTCTGACTTTCACCTAAATTGGGAAATTGTGCTACCATCTTTTTGTGCCAACCCACAGAACCCTAAGGAACTACAGTTTCATAATTTGGACTTGGTCAGAGCACTTTCAATTTATTTGAAGAGGACAAAAGATTTCAGAACCTCGGATTCACTCTTCATCTATTTTCTAGGAAAGCTCAAGGGAAAACCTGTTTCCAAGTCTTCTATATCCAGATGGATTACCTCATGTATTCAGTTGGCTTACAAGGAGGCAGGCCAACAAGTCCCAAAGAACTTGAAAGCTCATTCTACCAGGGCATTATCCACCTCCTGGGCCAGGAAAGCTGAAGCTTCTCCTTCTGAAATTTGTAAGGCAGCAACCTGGTCTTCATTTTCCACATTCATTAGACATTATCATTTGGATGTCCACTCTTCAGCAGATGCCAAGTATGGGAGAAAGGTGTTGGAGGCAGTCATCCCTTCCTAACCAAGTAGGATCTGTCCTTCTTCCATATTTGTATGCATATATAGGTGTTTCTATGTATATTCATATACTACTTGGTTGCTTAATTATATAACCTGTTCCCTCCTCTTGCTATGGGTACTGCTTTTTAAGACCCATTTGTGAATGCCGGGGAGGGACACAGAAGAAATGATAAATATTTGTCATTCTTACCGTTATTTGTATTTCTTCTGTGTCCCTACACGTCATACCCTACCCCATCTTGTTTATCTTTTTTTCTATTTTCTACAGCTTGGCCAAAAGGGAAACTGGTGCCTCTACCGGATCTCCACCTTTTGAAAGTAGAGGAAGTCCTACCCAGCTGGAGGGCGGAGACATAACCCATTTGTAAATGCCGTGTAGGGACACAGAAGAAATACAAATAACGGTAAGAATGACAAATATTTATCATTTTTTATTTAATCTTTGTTTCACACCCATGGCAAAATGAGTTGGTGCTTCAGCTTATGGTAGAACATATCTAGAAGTGAAAAACAGAAAAGCAAAGGCACACACCAATTATAATCAAATAACTTTATTACAAAAACAAAATAAAGTATAACTCTGTAATTTAAAAATACTTAAGATAAACCCAGCACAAATTTATTAAACTATTAAAATAAGCTTTATTGACAATCAGAGGCACAGAAGGCCAGAGGGAGTGCTCTGCACGTAGAAGTACTCATGAGTCCAGTTTATCTGTTTAGCCCTTTTTAAAGTACGTTTATCACAAGTAGCAGCAGAGAAATTCAGGGGACTTGCGCAGAAAGCAAAATATGATAAATTCTGGAGCATATCAACGCACCATAGAGGCCAAAAAAACTAAAGAAAAAAACAAATTAAATTGATCTAAACTGGGAGTTTAACCCTCTAAGTGCCAGAGTGGTATGCGATGCTAGCAATTTCCAATGTTTTGCGTCACAATGTGTTTGAGCCTTATTTTACTTTCACAGGGTAAAATGCCTGTTTTAAATCAATGAGAATTTTTATTTTCTCTCATGGTACACTTACTTTGCTCTAGGATTGTTCATCTCTTGCTTTCTTCATAAGGCCTCTGGAGTTCCAATGTTTGTGGCTTAACCCTTTCAGTGCCAGAGGGGTACACAACGCATTGACACTCAAAGGGTTAAGAGTTGCTCTTCAGAGCCCTGACAATTTATGCATCACTGCACACTTTATTAGTTCAAAGTTATAGTGTCTCTTTATATACACTGATGACAAAGTAACAACACAATCTCACTGAAGCATTTGAAGAACCAGTATTTGCTGAAGTGGAGTGAGCTTCTCACGTGGCCCAAAATGAACTTCATCATGATATTTGTCACCTCTTCAAAAACGTTATAGGAATAGCACAACATGGCATACAATTCCGAGGACTGAATACACTGGTGATTATGTTAGGATGGCATCTCGCTTATAAGTCTCTTATAAGTGCCATTACATTTTTACTGCTTAACGGTTTGCTTTGTTTTTGAGCCATGACAGCAAGATAGCACTGCAAATGGGTAAACCTATAAAATAGTTATTTCAGTGTACTGAATCCATATTGCACAGGGTTGAGAAAGTTAAGACTCATCCCTGCCTGCTTTCAAGTACAATTTGTCTAAAGCAACATATAATTCAGTAGGCATACCTGGCAACTGTCCGGATCTGCCATGGAGACTCCGGTTTTTGCAGATTATTATGGTTCTCCTGGGACAGACACCGATTCCCCGTTGGTGAAAATCTGCCCGCTTCTGCTCCTTCCCATCCTGTTCCTCCCATTTCCCACGCACTTCTTCTCCTTCCCCACCCAGTTCTTCCCACTTTTTAACATGTCAAGCCCCACCCCCACTTGATATTAGTGTCATTTATACCCCCAGCGGCACCACAGGAGTCCCAGAAGACAAAGTCCCCAGGCATGGCAATAGGAATAAAACAAAAGATACATTCTAAAAACATATAATAAGGGGTTTCATTATAATAATAAAAAATATATTTATTTACCTAACTTATCTTATAGGAAAAGTCATCACAAATAAACAGTTTTATTAAATAAAAAAAGGTTTCAATACCTTTAAACATTAGGTCAACAAGGGAGGGTGTGCCGAATATAAAGTAACTGTTTAATACAGTATTTGCTAGTTGTTTCAGCACATTTTCTGCCCCCCCCCCTTTCACCACAAAAGCGAAAAAGCTCAACCGCTCTTTTCAGATGTGGCCACAGACACAGAGTAGCAGTGAATAGCCCTGTGATTTGGTGATAACCCAATGCTAGTGTACCAGTCTTTTATTCTGGCAGACCTATTAGAATGCAGTAGCCGTTATTAGTCTGGATGACAATTAATGGCTTCCTGTCTGGAATATGAGCCTGTAAGCAGTTTTCTTTTGGGTGGCCATTCTTAAGGAAGAAGAGGTTGGAAAATATTAGACAATACAAAAATAGCCTGTGTAGCCATAAACCCACGGCAATAAAAACAATACAATTAAAAGGTATGGTACACATGGTACATATTTGTGATAGTCTCCCCCCCCCCTCTTAACTTATGTCTTATGGAAAAAGTAATTAGAGCAACTGTTAGACACTGTGGAAGAGTAGTAATGAAGAGGCAGACATTTCTTCACATTTCCTCTCTGTGACTTCCTACAGTCACTCCATATAATATTGTCAGCACTGATATTTAAAGGGATAGTAATGTTTCAAAACAAAAGCTGCTCCAATTAATCTTCATAGTATATGGGCCATGGAGAATACTGTCAGATTTGTAGTTCCAGATTAATTCAATGATAAAGTATCCCCCTCCTGCACCTTTTACTGATGTAACACTGCTCAACTCAGAGTAGCAAGGTGATGTCCAGATGGCTTGCTGAGAAGGACAATCTTCAGTTAGCATAAGGGAAAAACCTGTCAACAGGGGCATGGTTTTTCTTTTGTTCACAGTAAGAAGATTGCCCCTTGCTGTGAGCTGTCTGGTCTCAAGACCAGATTCCATATCTGAGGGGAGGTGGCTTACACTAGGTAAAGGGGCTGGAGGGTGATACTTGATCATTCAATTACTCTTGAACTACAGCTCTGATAGTACTGAAATAACGCTCTCTATGACTCAAATACAACAAAGATTAATTGGTGCGCTTTTATTTTGAAACGTTAGTATCCCATTAAGTTTCAATCTGGTACATCTACAATTGCCACAGTGGTCAAGTACCTTCATTTAGTATGACCAGATTTAAAGACAAACCAGTTACTTTAGCATTGTGGTCATATTCCCAACTTAGAGTGCAAATACAAAGTAAAAGAATACAATTAAAATCAAATCAATATGTTAAGACTACCAGAAACAAAAAATTGCAATGCTATTTATCTCATAGCATAAACACTCTTTGTATTGTTGGCCCCGCAACTTAAATTAAAAAAGAGGAAATAAAATGTAATCCACTGCTATTTTTACCAAATCAAATATTAAAGTTTTAAGTAGAAAATTTAAATCTTATTTTAAGATTACACATTACAAAGCTCTTCTGGCAACTAATGGTTAAGGCCACAGTAATAGGCACTAAGTGATTAGATAAAAAAAAAATGTTTGTGATATTTAGATGTTCCTGAAAGAGGATATCATGAGCACACAAATAAACTTCATTAATATCACATGTATCAGATTTGGAAAACCATACCCTGTACTGTAGGGACAGTCAATCTTCGGACATACAGCTGTTGGGGACTACAACTCCCACCATCTCCTGCCAGCCACTGAATGGTTCGGGATGATGGGAGTTGTAGTCCCCAACCATTGTAGGTCCAAACAATGACTGCCCCTGCTGCACTGCAACTCTATGTATCACAGCTATCCAGACACATTTCAAATTCTATGAAAATGCTTGTATATGAATCTATGCAAAGGTTTTTTTGGGGTTGTCTTTTTAGATCATTCAGTAACAATGAGAAGCTAATTCATAGCATCAAGAAGAACATTTTAAAAACGAAGTGCAAAAGAGGATTCATTGTGATTTAACAGGAACATTGTAATACGGTTGATGGGTTTAAAAACCACCAGCCCTCTCTTCCACACTGGCAATCGCATACTCCACTAGCAATTCCACAGTGAAGTAGGATAGCATAGTACCCAGTCTGTTTAAAAGGACTTCTTGACCCAAGCAATATGGTGGATCCGAGAAAATGTGAGTCATGAGCAGAAGACAGGTCAGGATCGGAAGACGTGCACAGCCCTTACCACATACTGCCGACAAATGGGGCATTCACTCATGCGCTTGCCGCACTTGGTGCAGGTTACCATGTGGCCGCACTCTAAGAGAACACAGTCGATTGGAGAGTCCATGCACACCTTGCAAATGTTCTCCTCACCTGCTGCACAAGGCTTTCCTAAAGGATAACAAACAGTTAATTAGAAAAAAAGAATTGATTTAGGATTTAAAAAAAGTATATTTAAAGTGGGAATGGAGAGAATATACTGTATGTGATCATTGCAGGAAGGTGGTAACTGACTGCTCCAGGACTGGAGCAGATAGTTCCAGCTGTTGCCTGGAGACCCAGCACATGTGATTGCTGCAAAAGTGATCACATGTGCCAATGGAGCCACAAGACAATGGCATGTAAACAAATTCTTGACATATTGACCCCGCTTTGCTTGTCTCAATAAATGATTCAGAACAAGACCAAAGTATTTTATTTACAGAGACTAATTTATAAACATATATACTGAAGCATATGTGAGTTTTATTACTGTGCAGCAATGTGATACACTTTTATACACATCACAAATGATCTTATCTCCTAAAAAGAGGGATTCATGGTGGGAAAGAGATAATAGGATTTTAGTCTTACTTGTTAAATCCTTTTCACTTAGTCCATACAGGTCACTGGTACTCTGGGAGGCGATCCGCCACTTTAATTGGCAGGAACAATTATTCAAATGTGAGCAGGGGGCGGAGCCTCCCCTCCTACTTAAGCTGCCTTCAGGCCAGAGCCACTAGATTGATTTGAGACACTAAAACTGACCAGAGGTAAGCAAGAAGGAAGACTCCTGTGAGCATGCCCCGAAGGTCTCCCACTAAATGCCACAGGAGAGCCAAGCATGGTCCCTTGGCAGGGTGGGAGGCCAATGACCTGTATGGACTAAGTGAAAAGGATTTAACAGGTAAGACTAAAATCCTATTTTCACTGTCGTCCAATACAGGTCACTGGTACTCTGGGATGTACAAACATTGAGCTGACCCAGAGGCGGGAAGTAAGGCAAGGACCAGGCGCAAGGCCCAAGTCACTAGAACTGCTATGAACCAGTTAATCACATAGCCCATGTATAGAAGTGTCAACGGACACCAACCAGGGGAAAACAACCCCTGAACTAACACAGCACACTGAACTAGAGCCAACCGGGCTCAACAGTAAAGAAGCACTAAGGATCACAGAGTAGAAGTCCTAAACAGGCAAAACCGCCTCCAGGACCTTCCTCCCAAAACTGGCATCAGCCGAGGCCAGTACATCAACTCGATAGTGCTTTGAAAATGTGTGCACAGAGGACCAAGTGGCCGCTCTGCACAGTTGATCAGCAGATGCCTGATTCTTGTAGGCCCAAGAGGCCCCAATAGATCTGGTGGAATGGGCAGTCACCCGGAAGGGAACATGCTTATTCCGCAACTTATAGGCTTCACGAATAGTAGCCTTAATCCAAGAGGCAATAGTAACTTTGGAAGCTGGTCTCCCTGCCCTAGGCCCCTCAGGAATGACGAATAGAGCGTCAGACTTCCTGATAGACTCGGTGCGATGAACATAAAACTTGAGGCAACGCACCACATCCAACAAATGGAGATCTCGTTCCTTGTCAGATGAAGGGTTAGGGCAGAAAGAGGGAACCACAATCTCCTGATTGATGTGAAACTCGGACACAACCTTGGGTAAGAATTCCTTGGTAGTGCGAAGCACAGACTTATCCTTGTGAAACACCAGGTAAGGAGGTTTACAAGACAGCGCTTGTAACTCTGCTACCCGGCGAACTGAAACAATAGCCAAAAGAAAGGCCATTTTCCACGTCAAGAGACGTAAGGGAATGGAAGCCAAGAATTCAAACGGGGGTCGCTGGAGAACTCCCAGCACCAAATTGAGGTCCCACTGGGGAGTAGGACTCTTGAAGGCAGGCCGAACATGAGTCACTCCCTGGAAGAAAACTTTAACATCAGGAAGGATAGCAATCCGTTCCTGGAAAAATACGGACAAAGCAGAAGTCTGGACTTTGAGGGAACTCAGACTGAGCCCTTTCTCAACACCATCCTGCAGAAAAGCCAGGACAGTGGGAAGATGAAAATCTAGAGACATCTTCAGATCAGTACACCAAGCCACAAAGGTGGCCCAGAGACGATGAAGGACACAGGCTTGCGAGCACTAAGCATCGTCGACACCACTGAAGGAGAAAACCCTTTCTTCTCTAGAATTGAGGATTCAATCGCCACGCCATTAAATGGAGATTCTGAACATCCTCCTTCCACAGATATCCCTGAAGCAGATCCGGACGGGCAGGAAGTGGAAACGGTTCCACCACTGACATGGCCATCAGCTCCGGATACCAGGACTGACGAGGCCAGTTTGGAGCGATCAGGATGACAGGACAGCGCTCCAGCTTCAACTTCTGGATGACTCTGATCAAAAGAGGAAGAGGAGGGAAGATATAAGCCAGAGGAAAATCCCAAGGGATTGACAAGGCATCCACTGCTAGAGCAAGAGGGTCCCTCCACCGGGAGCAAAATGCCGGCACCTTCCTGTTGTGTCTGGTAGCCATCAGGTCCACTGCAGGTACCCCCCATCTCTGGGTGATTAGGTGAAACACCTCCTATATGAAGAGCCCACTCTCCGCTGACGACTGAGAAAATCTGCCATGACGTTGTCCATGCCTGGAATGTGAACCGCTGAAATGACAGGCACGTGATCTTCTGCCCAAGATAAAATATCCTTGACCTCCAACCAGGCGGTGAAACTTCTTGTGCCGCCTTGTCTGTTGATGTAGGCCACTGCGGTGGCGTTGTCGGACTCCACTCTGACTGGGCAACCTTCCAGCTGAGATTCCCAGTGCTTCAGGGCAAGCCGTATGGCACGCAGTTCCAGAACATTGATGGAGAGAAGAGATTCCTCCAGTCCCCATTTCCCCTGAGCACTGAAACGACCCAACACAGCACCCCATCCCAGGAGGCTGGCATCCGTTGTGAGCGTGGTCCAATAGGGAATTCGAAAGGATCTCCCTTTCAGGAGATGAGAGAGATCCAACCACCAGTGCAGACTCGATTCGACATGAGGAGGCAGAGAGACTGACAGATGCTGATGATCTGGATGATTCTTGCACGTCTGGATCACAAACCTCTGAAGTTCCCTAGTGTGAGCCATGGCAAAAGGCACAGCTTCGATTGTGGAAATGAACTTCCCCACCAGAGACGTCAACTTCGGTACCGGAACCCTGTCCAGTCCCAGGATCCCGGCTACTCGGACGGCTATCTGATGAGCCACAGCCTCTGGCAGAAACACCATGCACTGCCGAGTGTCGAACAGGAGACCCAGGAAAAGGAGCCTTTGAGATGGGACCAAGTCTGACTTGTCCAGATTCAAGATCCAGCCGTGACTGTTCAGAGTGTGTATACACAGCTGCATCTGCTGGTGGAGAAGCTCCGCTGAGGAGGCTTTCAGGAGGAGATCGTCCATGTAGGGGGTCACTCTGACACCTTCTCGATGAAGCACAGCTATCAATGATCCCAATACCCTCTGAAAGACCAGAGGGGCTGAAGTCAGTCCAAAGGGAAGAGCTGAAAACTGAAAGTGTCCCTTGTGGCAGGCAATCTGGATGAATAGGGATGTGAAGATATGCGTCCTGAAGGTCCAGGGAGGCAAGGAACTCCCCTGGAGACATTGCGGCAATCACAGAGCGCAGGGATTCCTGGCGGAAGTGAGAACTCACAACAAAGGAATTGAGATCCTTTAGATCCAAGATAGGACGAGCACCTCCGTCCTTTTTGGCCACCACGAACAGGTTGGAATAGAATCCTGAACCTGTGTCCTCTGGAGGAACCAATTCCAGGACCTCTTTGTCCAAAAGATCCTGAATAGCTTCGTCGAACAGACGCCTTTTTGTAGGTTCCTGAGAAGGACGAGTAAAATGGAACCGAAAAGGAGGAAGGGAAGAGAAAGGGATCCTGTATCCCTCTGACACTACTTGAATAACCCATGGGTCCGTCACAGACTCCTCCCAAGTCCGGCGAAAGATGCGGAGACGTCCACCTACTGCCGGATGCGGAACCGGGTTCGGTGAGTCATGCCGAAGCAGTCTTGGAGGTCTTGGCCTTGGGGGCAACTTTGGGCTTCCAGGACTGTTTGGGCTTGGAGGAGGGACGCGTAGAGGACGACCCCGTCTGGGACGTGGAGCGTGTCTCTGTCTGAAAGGAACGAAAGGACCGGTTGCGTTTGGCTGGAAACTTTTTCTTGAAGACTGAGGGTAGAAGAGTACTTTTACCGCCAGTAGCCTCGCTGATCATGTTTTTGAGTTCAGAACCAAATAGCAAGTTCCCCTGAAAGGGCAAGGAAAGCAAGGCTTTCTTAGAGGCCGTATCAGCAGACCAAATTTTCAGCCAAAGGGCACGTCTAGCCACCACAGATGAAGTGGAGGCCCTCTCCATCATGCGCACAGCATCAAAGGCAGCATCGATAACATAATTCTGTGCTTCAGTAATATTAGCAAGGAGCTGCAACTGCTCAGATACCGGTGCATCCTGGCGGACCGCTTCAGTCAGTCGTTCAGTCCAGGCCGCAATAGCTATATTAACCCACGCCACTGCAAAGGTTGGACGCATGGCAGTGCCAATGGAGGCAAAAATAGACTTAAGAGAAAGTTCTAGCTTTTTGTCCGTCCAATCCTGCAGGGCAGAGGCATCAGAGACAGCTAAAGCAGTAGATTTGGATAACCGGGAAACAGGAGCATCCACTTTAGGAGGATGAACCCATTTTGCCAGTTCAGTCTCAGGAAAAGGGTAAAGTTTAGCAAACTTTTTGGACACAGACGAGGATTTGTCAGGATTCTTCCACGCCTCAGAGACTAGACGGGCAAGAGTAGGATTAGTTGGAAAACATACAACTGCCTTAGATGGTTTTTGGAAAACATCAGTTGGATCATGAGTAGATTCCTGAGTCAGAGGAAGGTTGAGCGTGGTTAACACAGCTCTAATCAAACCCTCAGCAGAAACCTCAGGGTCACATTCATAAGGGTCCCCAATGGACCTGTTAGACTCAATAACAGTGCCTTCCTCAGCATCAGAATCCTGTAATAGTTCCTCTTCAGAGGAATCAGACACATCAGGAGCCCCCTGTGGCTTAGGCAGGGAAGTCCCGATTGTAGAGGGGGTCTGCCAAACCTGGAGAGCCCCCTGTACCAGAGAGGGAAAGAGTTGGAGAGTAGATCTGAGATCCCTAGTGGCAGCTTTAAACTCTTTCACCCAAGATGGCTCAATAGCATGGCTGGGAAGCCCAGGGTTGCTATCATGACAATCAGTGCATTTAGGGCATAAACTACCAAAACAATCTCTAGGCAGCCCAGAGTGACAAGAGGAGCAAAGCGCAATGGGGGGGAACAGACACCCCAGCCTCCTTAGTCTTAGGTCTAGCCCATGGCTCCAGTGGAGTAGACATGCTCACAGCGTCAATATACACCACTTAACAAATATCACCCAGTAAAAGTGTGAAAGATTAAAGTTTCACCCCAGAAATGCCTAAAATCGGACTTATCTGGCCAGCGAAGGGTTAATCTGCTGAGAGGAGAGAAGGCTCGGTCCCAGCGTAGTATACTCGCTGAGAAATAACACCACAAAATGGCTGCCGTCAGGTCAGCCAATCAGGAAACGGGCACTCATGGGAAATGTAGTTCTCTCAGAAGTACCCCAAACAGTGCCCGAAGCCCCCCTGAACTCCCCGCACCCCGAAAATAGACACCGGATGATAGAGCAGGAGCATAGTAATAAAATGAGCCATCTCTGAAGTTGCTGTGACAAGCGGTTCCAGAGATATGTCCCACACTGTGTAGTCTCATAGAGAGTAAAGGAGCAATGGCGTCTATGCGGAAAAAGGCGCGCTTAAAGGCGCGGAACACTAAACTTTAATAAAGTCCCACTGAAACAGAAAATGCCCCAAACAGTTATCAAACACATGAGAAACATAAGAAAAACAATACCCAAAGCTCCAAAACCCAGAGAATACCACAGAAATTGCATAAATATAAGAAATGCAAATAAAAACACCCTATGAGTGCTGGAGTGCAATGCAAACTCCCAAATACAAGCCCATCAAAGGGACACTGTGGGAACAAGTGGACCTTCAGCACTCAAGGGGTGGCTCACCTTTCTGCAGGACTTCTGTCTTCAGGTGACCATGATGAAGTAGGAATAGACCAGAGGTAAATTCCCCAGCAGGGAAGCTGCTTGACTCAAGCTGTTCCCTCTTCAGGGCATAAGGTCCACAGAAAATCCCTGGAAGCTGCACTAGCCACTTTATTCACAGCCATGGTCACCCTCCTAATGGTGGTATTCCATATTTGAATAAAAATAATAAAATACTAAGTTGAATGTATAGATGTTCTCTACCTGGTGTGCACAGCACACAGGAACAAATCAATCTAGTGGCTCTGGCCTGAAGGCAGCTTAAGTAGGAGGGGAGGCTCCGCCCCCTGCTCACATCTGAATAATTGTTCCTGCCTATTAAAGGGGCGGATCGCCTCCCAGAGTACCAGTGACCTGTATTGGACGACAGTGAAATAGAGATTTTCATCTCCCCCTAAAAAGGGACAGTGGGAGGTATGAAATTACAGTCATACCTTTTATACAGTTCCTGTATTTAAAAAAAAATATACAAAAACATTAATTGAGCACAAATGATATAAATGTGGCATATAAAGAAAACCGTATTTATCCTTAAAAGAAGGGTATATTTTTGGTGGGTATACCAAATGAATTAGAGGGAAAATGTGGTTGAACAATGACATACTGAAAAAGGACAAAAAAAAAAAAAGCCCTCGGCACAAGCAGTTAAACAAATGTAACCATCCTCAGTCCTACGTTTGATCTCCCACAGAATTGGTCAACCATGATATATGAGACAATATAAGAGGATTTTACTAAACGTACCTTTATATCCTTTTCTATTTGTTCATGTGGAAAACAGAAATCATGTGATAAGGTCTCCTCATCCAGGAGGGTACGGTAATATCAAAAAAGGTATCAGAGGTGAAGACTCCCGCCTTCCCTCCACTTTATTCCCCAGCTAACATCCAGTTTAACATATCGCAAAGCCAAGCGAATGCAGACAGAAGTGAAAGAGAAGAATGAGATCCCCTGAACAGAGAACCCTAAAGGAACCTTCTGCCTGGGAACTCAACTCACTGTTTTTTTTTTTCTCTTGGGAGAGTCCTGTGTTCCACATGTAACGGTAAGTTCACTAAAATCCTTGTTTCTCTTTCATCCAATGAGAAACACAAGAATCATGGGGATATACCAAAACTATCCAAAGATTCCAGGGAGGGAAAGAGAAAAAAACCTTCCTCTCAGACCAGTATCCAAGGACTAAACTGGTACAACACAAACCTCAGGTGTCATCGGACACTGAATTTGCATACAAAAAAAAAAAAAATACAACAAACAGGAAAGGGTTGCAATTTATGAGAAAAGATAAGGACATATGTTAGGCAACATGAAGAAAACGGTCTTCAGCCAAAGCCAGCACACATTGACAAGGTAGTACTTAGTAAGGATGTGCAGAGATGACTGGTACAGGTTTCTTTCAGAAAACATACGCCTGGTGTATGGTCACCTTAATCCCCAAGGTTACAGTAACCCTAAACACAGCTTGGCCTGCAGCAGGACCTGCGGAAAGACAGACCGAATCAGATCTCTGAAAAGGCTGTGTGTGATGAACACACTTCTTAAAGCATCTAACCACATTCAACAGATGTCGTTCTTGCTCCTGTCTGTTAGAAGGACATGGACAAAAAAGGGTTTTTCAGAAAAGATTATTGCCAGTATGCTCCAGTCTAGAAAGGCAGTGTATTCAAAGGCCTATCATAGGGTTTGGTCCCTCTTCTACAAGAGGTGCACAGACACAGACTCGCGCCATTGGCTTTTTCTGCTTCCATTTGTCTTGACAGTTCTCCGGGTTGGTGTTCAGAAAGGACTAAGCCTTAGTTCCATCAAGGTCCAGATTTTGGATCTTTCTGTTTTGTTTTTCAGCAGTACCTTTCCATGCTTCCTGATGTACAAACTTGTTTTCAGGACGTGGCTCATGTGAACTCCTATGGGCTTTTTTGTCTGATGTTGTTTCAGATTTTCACATCAACCAGGCAATTATAATTCCTTCTTTTCTTCAGGATACTTGCCCCAACTTTCAGGCTGTCAAAGTTAGCTGCTCCATTCCAGGGCGGTACAATGGACCCAGAGTCAGTAGGTCTGAACATACGGGAAGGAGAAAGTGTTCCACCATGGACAGATTGAGTAGACCTGAAAATCGGGGCCAGGAAGGCACAATAAGGCTGATGCGACTCTGCTCCATTCTGATTTTCTATAGCAACCTGGGGATCAGGAGAGTTGGAGAAAACACATACGCCAGAGGAAAGTCCCACATGGTGGTCATTGCATGAACTGTGAGAGCGAGAAGATCCTGGGAACTGTTACAGAATAGAGGGACCTTGTGGTTCAGGTGAGATGCCATGAGATCCACTGTTGGAAGCACCCAAAAGTGGACACAATTGTGTTGAAGATGCTCTAATTGAGCTCACAATTTCCACGATCCAAGTGTTGGTAACTGTGGAGATGTACAATACATGGGCTTCTGCCTACAAGAGGATTTTCCAAACCTCAGACCAAACTGACACACTCCTGGTTCCTCCTTGCCAGAGGATATAAGCAACCATCGTTACTATGTCAGACTGAATCCAGAAACATCCCCTTGGATAGCGTCTTAAAGATCTTCAGCCCAGAATGCCATAGGTCTAATGACCCAAGCTGTAGCAAAAAGGAGTTGCAAGGCAGCCACTGTTACCAGAACATCTGTCTTCTGTAAGGGATCAAATGTAGGAGGGGAAGAACACTGTGACAAGACCTCTGCCAAAAAGGCTATATATTGGTGATGTGCTTGTTAAGGAAAAGCCATCTATTGTTAGTCTTCCATTCATCCAGGAGAACCTGGTCCAAAGAGTGACTGGGGGGATGAGTACCTCATTTTTGCATCTCTGGAAGGTGTTTGGAGAAAAATGATCTAGAGTCAGAGGGCTCTCATTCTCCAGGACCTCCCAGATGAGCTCCTCATAGGGAATTCAGATGAATCCCATCAGTCTCCTTCCTCCACAGAGGAATCTCCAACCAATTGTGACTGACCCCCAAAGAGAGCACAAAAGTCTGAGAGGAAGTATGGGTAGCCAGGAATGGATGACCCCTTTAACCCGGAAGGGACAGAGGAAACTGAAGAAACCAGTCTTAATCCAAACTGGCTCTAGTACTGCAGTGGACTGCCCCAGAGGTGAATTAGTGGTCACAGTTCAAGAGATTTGATACTTGGAGCAATACGCGACAGTGGTTAAGGGGACCCTAGAATTCCTGGTTTTGGATTTACCCATGTGTCCCTTGAGTTTGACATGTTCATAAAGAAACTCAAAATAGAACAGAAGTAGCCCAAATAGTAGAAAAGTATGGGAAATTACTTATAAATACCACAAAAGTAGTTATCTAACTTCAAATGGTTAACCTTGCAGGAAAAGAGAGATAAAACCAGCCACTGCATAGCACTTGCAACGAGACAAGAGAATGGCTACCAATGTACAATCCAAAAAGCCTGGGAAACAGGGTATTCTGGTGGATGCAGTTTTTTTAATGCACCTGCTCAGTAAATGGTGTGAATTTTGTGAAAAAGCAGCAGGCAGTTGTATGGGTCACTGTAAGGGAATTGTAATGCACATGAAAGGATATTCTCAGCCTTCTGTCAGAAGAAAAAGACATATGTGTGTGTATAGCATGCTAAGGCTACTCAAATGTCATAGCTACATAGCATTTCTCTCTGTGTTTTATTTCATTAGAAAATTGTATCCTGCTGATTATGTGAGATGCTATAAAATGGGAAAAAACTTCACATATATTTTCCAGATTTTGTAATAAAATAATTGCATGAATTAAATGCATTCTCTCTCTTTACAAACATTTTAATCTCACAGACCTTTAGTCTTCTGTAGCATGCTCCTGACCATGACATACAATCAACTTCTGTATAAACTTAGTACCTTGTATTACAGAAAACAGCTATGTAGATATTTCAGTGCATTTATATTGCCAACTCAAGGAAGAAATGGAAATGCAGCAAGTAACATTAAGTAGAACTGGTTTCTTACCTTCAGCTTCAGTAGTAGACACTGAAAAAGAGAAAAAAAATATAATCTATATAGGTATAAAAATACACCAGTTCAGAAATCAGTACTTGAAAATGTGAAATGTTACAAGTCATAGCTGTCCAATTTCAGTCCTCAAGGGCCACCAAAAGACCAGGATTTAAAGCAGAACTTTCGCCCCAATGAAGTTGAGCACAGTATTATATATTATATATTATATATATATATATATATATATCTCCTATAATATAAAAGGCCAGAATGTTTGTCCGATGCAGTCATGCACAGTAGAGACTGACCGTACCGCCCGCCCCAGGCTCCTTCATTTCTATGGATATTCGCTTGCCTCCAAATGAAGGGGCAAGCTTCAGGACCCAGATTGGCAGCTGCCCGGGACAGAGTGCTGCAAATAGTTAGAAACTTAATTAACATGGCGCTACTCTCACTCAAACTATCAAAGAAAAGGGTTTGTTTGTTTGTTTGTTTTTTATTTTAATATACAATATTAAACCAGATTAATATGATTTTCCAGTGTGTTTCATGTAGATCAATGTATGGCATTGGGGATCAAACAGCATGATAGTTCCGCTTTAAGGATTTCCCCGATTAAGCGCAGGTGAGTTAATCAGTGGCTCATTCATTTTGACTCACATTATCAGGAAAGAACTTTTTTTTTTTTTTTTTACATTTTAAATCCCATAAGGACCAGCGGTCTAGGGAAGTTACATTCCCTAAAGGACCACTTTGATCCCTGCCAAAGCGCCGGTACACGTGACCTGTTTTGCATCCCGGCGCACCGCTTTGGTCCTAAGAGAGATCACTCCCGTCTTAGAGCGGTCAATTTTAGGCCCCGTTTACGTGCTATGACCGCCACAGGTCTTTAAGGGTATAAGGACCGTGACTGTCATAGCACATCATCTGGTCCTTAAGGGGTTAATATACAATTTTAAACAAGATGAATATGATTTTCCTGTGTGTTTCACGCAGATCAACACATGGGACTGGGGATCGAACAGAGTGATAGTTCCGCATTAAGGATTTCCCTGATTAAGCACAGGTGAGTTAATCAGTGGAACATTCATTTTGACTGACCCACCTGTGTTTAATCAGGGAAATCCTTACATCCTAACCTGTTGGTGGCCCTTAAGAAACAACCTTGGACAGCCTTGTTACAAATGAACCCCTTGGATGCTAATGATATCTCCAGCGCATTAAAAACCAATTAGTTGGAGATATCTCTAGCATCCAAGGGGTAAAGATACGATGGTCACATTTTAAAGGAGAAGTATATATGTTTGACTTGTCATCCTTTATAAAAAAAAAAAAAAAAAAAAAAAAAAAAAGATTTATTTAGTTTTTCAGAGTGATGTGAATTTCTGAGACAAGGAAGAGAAAACTTGAAAATTCATCCAGCATGTATCTGGCCAAGGTAATCTCCATCAAACCACTGGGGACCACAGAGATGTGCAAAGCATTGCTCTGCACACCCTTGTGACACTCAATGGATTAAACAAAATTGCATGTTGCAATGACACGGTTAGCTAGCAATTGAGAAGTATAAAATGAAAAATAGAAAACATTAGCAAATGGTATGCAAGGATAATGTTACAGGCTTTATAGATACAACCATTGAATAGACACGATCTAGAATTATGCGGTCATGTCGCTGAGGAGGCCCCACTGTGCACGCGCGAGTCTGACCCCTCCCCCTGTAAGTGTGCGAGGCGAGGTCACGCAGGGCGCGAACATGCACGCAGGCCACGCTCTGTCTCCTCACTCTTAGTGTGTGGATCGCCGCTGCCTAACAGGCACATTTCCTCCTTGACTGAGGGGTCCCGTCCCCATGGGCAAGGTCTTATTGTACCCCATTGTGAAAATGCCCTGTGTGCTGCTGTTATAAGTGTATCAGATGTTTTAGAGGACATTCGAGTAAAGCGACAGAGTGCTAACAGACAGTTGAAACTTTTGTGGATGTGGAGAGGAGCTGAACTTCATGTTCATCATAAATCATAACCAGGGACATTTTCAGCACTGATCAAGCTAAGTCACAAGTGCCCAGATCTGACTACACCTCCACTCTGTGCAAGCTTCTGCTACATGAACACAAGGGTGACTCTCCGATCAAAGTAAGTGAGGTCAGGAAGGTCTGATCAGTATAAAAGTGTGTCTGATGTCACCACTGACAGTTCCCAGGATACAAGCCTAGAAGCTCGGTCCACCGCAGGACATCTCTATACTGCTGAAATTTTTTTTTTTTGTAGTTTTTACAAAAATGTTTATTCATACTTCTGTTTTTTTGTTTTTAAATAAAAACCTTAACACTTTGAGTGCCAGAGGGATACTGTTGCGTTCCCCTCTGGCACTCAAAGGGTTAACTTTGATATCATCATTATTATTATTATTGACCAGTTTTGGAGTAAGAAGATGTCAGATAATTTACTTGTATATTATGTCTACCTTCTGTAAATGTAAGTCTGTGTTTGTTGTGGGTAATCAAAATATATGCTCAAAGCCTTAAAGTTTATTTACCTGCAACATTATCTAGCCTTTTTTTTTTTTTTTTGGTCTTGCCCTCCATTAACTGACTCAACATTTTAAGTTAATGAAAGCCTTTGCAGTTACTCAACTGAGGCAACTTTGAATGCTGTAAACCAGGGTGGGTAATGTGACATACTCCAGCTCTTTCTGAGCTACAACTTGCATCAGCCCCTGCCAGCCAACACTGATTTGCTGTGGTCTGTAGCCCACGAATAGCTGGAGGGCCTTGCATTGTCCACCCCTCCTCTAAGGAATCTAAGTCTGAACAATAGGCAACATCATCTCTCCCAGCCTCTGTGGACAGGATAGCAAAGATAAAATAAATGCTCCAGCATTGCAACTGCGGTCTCCATAAAGGAGAATAAAAGGAAAATAAGTTGCTATTTTCAGAGGCAGATAAAGAAATCTCATGATTTAAGGGTATAATTTCCCAATGACCATTTTGGTGCCATAACTGCATGCAGGGAGTTGTTTTGCAATGAGTTGTACAACCTTCTAGTGATTAAAGGGTAGCCTTAAGAACCATATATTGTAACTTTCGGTGGGGATGAACAACTAGAGGCTCTCCAGCTGTAGCTGGTTGACGTGTCTAGTCCCACCCTAGGCTTAGGGAATAGGCATAGAAGCCCCAAACCTGTAGGTTGGTGCATGTTCCAACCAAGGCATTAATACACTGACTGGAACCAATAAATGCTATTAGTGTACAAAAAATGTGAGATTAAATAATATAAAATTAGCATATTTTTTTAATCCGATTAATCGAAAAAATAAATCTGCCAACTAATCGATTATAGTAACATAGTAACATAGTAGATAAGGCTGAAAAAAGACATGCGTCCATCAAGTCCAGCCCATGCCAATAACACCCCTGTTGATCCAGAGGAAGGCAACAAAAAAGCCCTCTGGAGCAATTTCCAATGTAGGTGTTTGTGTGTGAGTGTGTCAAATAGTTCCCCGGCTCAATATCCTATTTGCTTTGAAGCCATCTGTCATAACTGTCAATATTGTTCTGTGATAGATAGGCATCCATTGCTTTTTTGAATGCAGTTACATTATCTGCAAGCACAGCATCCCGAGGCAAAGAATTCCATAGCCTTACCGCCCTTACTGTAAAGAATCCCTGCCTGTGTTTTAGTCGAAAGCGCCTTTCCTCAAGTCTTAATGGATGACCTCTTGTTCTTAGCTCAGCTCTTTGCATAAATAATTCATTGGATAGTTCTTTGTATTGGCCTTGAATGTATTTGTAAATGGTAATCATATCACCCCTTAGACGTCTCTTTTCTAATGTAAACAAACCCAGTTTGGCTAGTCTCTCTTCGTAACTCAGATCCTCCAATCCCTTTATCAGTTTTGTTGCACGTCTCTGCACCTTTTCCAGTTCAGTAATGTCTTTTTTTTAGAACAGGCGCCCAAAATTGTACTCCATATTCTAGATGAGGCCTAACCAAGGATTTATACAGAGGTAGGATAATATTAGCATCCCTTGCTTCTACACCTCTTTTTATGCAGGCTAATACTCTATTTGCTCTTGCAGCAGCTGAGTGACTCTGCACACTGCTGTGAAGACTATTGTCTATCAGTACACCTAAATCTTTCTCTAATGAGGATTTCCCAAGTTGTTTCCCATTTAGAGTATATGTAGCAAGTTTGTTTCTACAACCCAAATGCATAACCTTACATTTATCTACATTAAATGACATCTGCCACTTTTCTGCCCATTCACTTAGTTTATCTAAATCCTTCTGTAGGGAAAAAACATCGAGCTCTGTATGTATTTCCTTACATAGCTTAGTGTCATCAGCAAAGATTGAGATGCTACTTTCAATTCCCACTTCTAGATCATTAATAAACAAATTAAAAAGCATTGGGCCCAGGACTGAACCCTGCGGTACCCCACTTATAACCCTAGACCAATTTGAAAAAGTTCCATTTACAACAACTCTCTGCCATCTATCATTTAACCAGTTCTCAATCCATGTACAGATACCACCACCCAAACCGAAGCCTTTTAATTTATGCAGTAACCTGTTGTGAGGCACTGTGTCAAAGGCTTTTGCAAAATCCACGTATACTACATCAACAGCAATTCCCCTGTCCAAATTACTACTCACTCTTTCATAAAATGCAAGTAAAATTAGTCTGACATGATCTGTTCTTCATGAAACCATGCTGATTCCTACTAATGATATTGTTTGTCTTCACATAGTTCTGAATACTATCAGTTAATAACCCTTCTAGTATCTTACCCACTATGGAAGTCAAGCTCACAGGTCTATAATTTCCTGGTTTGGATCTTGCTCCCTTTTTAAACAATGGAACTACATCAGCTTTCCTCCAATCACAGGGCACTATGCCTGATGAAAGCGAATCAATAAATATTAAGTATAATGGTTTTGCTATTACTGAACTAAGTTCCTTAAGTACCCTTGGGTGTATACCGTCCGGTCCAGGCGCTTTATTCACTATAACCCTTTCCAGTCTCTTTTGGACCTTGTCCTCAGTAAGCCATGTAGATGTTGGAGGAAATTCCATGGTTTTGTCTGCTTGCCCATAGCTTGTCATTTCTGCTTCCTTTGTATATACTGAAGCAAAGAACGTATTTAGGGTCTCAGCCATAGCTTTATCCTCACTAATCAATTCACCTGTTTCAGTCCTAAGAGGACCAATATCAACCTTAACTTTTTTGTTGTTAATATACTTGTAGAATTGTTTAGGGTTTTTCTTGCTCTCGTTTGCAATGTTTCGCTCATTTTCTATTTTAGCTAGCTTAATTGCTTGTTTGCAGATTTTATTACATTCTTTATATTTTTTAAATGATGCATCTGACCCATTTGACTTAAACACCTTAAAAGCCTGCTTTTTATTTCTCATTTCCCTGCTAACCACATTATTAATCCACATTGGTTTTGCTTTACTTCTCTTGTGCTTATTCCCCAATGGTATATATTGACGTGTATATTTGCCCAAGAGCATTTTAAATACATTCCATGACTCTTGTGCATTTTTATCTTTGAAAATTACATCCCACTGGATATCCTTTAAAGCTTCTTTTAACTTTGTAAAATTAGCCTTTTTGAAATTGAATGTTTTGGTTAAACTCTTGCTATTGGGTTTCTCATAACAAACTTCAAAGGATACAATATTATGGTCACTGCTGCCCAAATGTTCCCTTACCTGCACACTGTTTACAATGTCAGAATCGTTTGAGAGCACTAGGTCAAGCAAGGCCTCTTTTCTAGTTGGCTCCTCTACTAGTTGGGACATAAAATTATCATTTATCATACTTAGAAAAATATTTCCCTTTGTTGTGCCTGAAGTCATATTGCTCCAGTCAATTTCAGGGTAGTTGAAATCTCCCATTATAATTACCTTTGCTGACCTAGCAGCCTTTTCCATTTGCAGTAAAAGCTGGGCTTCCTCCAACTCCCCAACATTAGGTGGCTTGTAGCAAACCCCCACCAATATCTTTTTATTATGTGTGCCCCCAGTGTGTATTTCAACCCACAAGGCCTCTACCTTTTCATTGGACCCTTCATTTATATCTTCCCTTAAACTAGGTTTTAAGGCCTGCTTTACATATAGGCATACCCCTCCTCCCCTTTTATTAACCCTGTCCCTCCTAAAAAGTGAATAACCCTCTAGACTGACTGCCAAGTCATACGTATCATCTAACCAGGTTTCAGACACTCCAATCAGATCATACTGCTCATGTACTGCAATCATTTCTAGATCCCCCATCTTACCAGCCAGACTGCGAGCATTTGCATGCATACATTTTATCTTTTTGCCATTCTTAAAGATTTCATTCTTTTTCAGATGTATTTGTCTTTTATCAGGCTGTAACAATGGCAACTCCCTATTAGCTGAACTAGCCCATTCCCCCTCTCCACCCCCATGACCCTTCTCTAATCCCATTCCCTCAATTATACTATCTTCCCCAGCCTGTGTTGCAGCTCCCTCCCCCCCCCTTTCTAGTTTAAAGTCTCCTCCAGCCTTCTAACCATCCTATCACCCAGCACCGTGGCCCCCCTTCCACTAAGGTGCAATCCATCACTACTATAAAGATTGCTCCCAAGGGAAAAGACTGACCAGTGCTCTAGGAACCCAAACCCCTCCTGCTTACACCAAGTCTTTATCCACGCATTTAACTCCCTAATCTCCCGTTGCCTTTCTAATGTAGCGCGTGGCACAGGTAGAATTTCAGAAAATACTACCTTAGAGGTCCTCTGCTTAAGCTTATATCCTAGGTCCCTGAAATCATTCTTAACGGACCTCCATTTTCCACTGACTTTGTCATTAGTACCAACATGTACCATGACAGCCGGGTCATGCCCAGCCCCTCCCAACAATCTATCAACCCGATCAGCCACATGTCGAACCCGAGCTCCCGGGAGACAGCAAACTGTACGATTGTGGCGATCTTGGCGACAGATTACCCTGTCTGTCTTCCTAATAATAGAATCCCCTACCACCACCATCTGTCTAGGTCTGCCTGAGTCCTGGATCCCATCCGTGCTAGAGGGGCTGTTCACTCGGCTGTTAGAGAGAACAGTCCTCTCCAGCAAAGACCTTCCTGTGTCAGCATCCCCAACATCATTACTTAATGTAGCAAATCTGTTAGGATTAGTAAACACAGGAGTGTCCTCCCTATTTCTCTGTCCACCCCCCTTGCTATGTCTAACTGTAACCCATCTGGCTACCTGCTCTTTCTTTGTGCAGTCTCCACCCCCAGAACTACCTACCACCGCTTCCTGCTGCTCAGTCAGCAGACCCCTCTCAAGATTGTCTGTCTTTCTCAATGTTGCAACCTGCCCCTCCAGATCTCTAATACGAGCTTCCAGAGAGACCACTTGCTCACATCTGCCACAGAGGTATGCACCCTGGAACGGTTGTTCCAGGTGTGCAAACATATGGCAGTTTGTGCACTGAGTTAAATGGACAATCATGCTACCACTCATATGTGCCAGTTACCACAAGATAAAATCAAAATAATCAGATTATCAAAATAATCGTTAGTTGCAGCCCTAGACAAGATAATGAGTACTAAAGATTCATTTTGGAGGGGTCAATCTACACAGAATACATTCTTTCTGGCCATTATGATTTTCATCCCAGACTTACATAAGTGGGGCTTTATTATTTGGAGGTGCTGGTGTTCCTTTAAAGTAGGCACTTTAAACGTAAATACAGTTGAGGGCCATATACTTATTTACCTCAAAGGAGTACCATAACAGGCTGCTATGGTTAGTGTACGTGCACGCTATACAGACAGAAGTGAAAGAATAGAAGGAGATGCCCTGAACAAAAGGCCCAAGAGGAACCTTTTGTATGGTTCCCAAAGTTTTTTTGTCCAGGGTTCAGTCACGTGTTCCACATGGACTGAAGAGAATTTTAGCTAATTTACCCTCAAATCCTTTTCCTTTCTCCTTTATCCAATGGGGAAGAACAAGTTTCCAGGAAGGAAGATAAAAAAAAAACCCTCCATCTCTGACCAGTATCCATAGGACTAACCTGGTACAACATGAACCTCAGGTTTCAACGGACACAAAAAGTTGCACACCAAACAGTGTTCTTATATGAGAAAGAAGGTAAGAAAGGCACTTATATTGGCACTACAGCCTGAAGGTCCTTTTGACCAAAGTTGACTTCAGCCGAAGCCAGCACATTCTCCCATTATGCTTGTGTAAGGAGGTGACATGGTCATCTCTGCACATCTTTTCCGACAGTACAGCAGTGGCCTGATTTTTATAGGCCAGGACACACCCGCCAACATGATGGAATGTGCTAAGACCTGAAAGAGTGTAGGTCTCTTAAAAGAGCATACGACTGTTGATTAGTCATGTGGAGAAACAAGAGGTAATCCTTTTTTATCCCCTACTGCTAAAAATGGTTGTCCACTGTGTTAAGTTTCCCCTATGTTATAATTTGGTGAAGATGTTGTGTTTCCCTGCATTATTTACATCTGTTCTGGATTTTGCGGTTTATTCTGTGTACATAGGATTCTGAAGCCTAGGGCTTGGGATAAGAATCCTCTGCAGAGCGTAACAAAGGAAAACTAATTGACCCCTACTGTGAGAGTAGTTGTGTTTTAAGGACTTTTTTCCTGTATTGGAAAGGGGGCATCTGATTGGAAACTAAAATACTGTGTCCAATTGGTCCCCTGGGGCTCCCCCCTGATTGGACACTGTGCCAGCACTGTCCCAAGCCTTAACCTGTTTATGTACATAAGGACTTCTGTTTTTACCCCCCACAATACAAATCTCGGCTGTATTTCTGAAGAGGATTCTTGGAGGATTGTTGGCTGGTGATCCTCATCTCAGTCACTGCAAGAGCTAAATTTACTTGCTTCAACAGTCTACTTGCGATTAGCACCCATCTGTTCCTGCCTGATCCAGAGTATCCCAGACAAGAAACCCCACAGTGGGCTCCACTGACTGGGCGAGCTTGTGTGCTGCGTGTTGACCTCCGCAGGTTACTTTAATCCAGGAGAGTTACAGTAACCTTAGACGCAGCCTGGCCAGCATGAGGGCCCTCAGGAATGACGAAGAACAAATTAGATTTAAGAAAAAGGCTGCATGCAATAGACATAAACATCTTACCACATCCAATAGATGAAGTTCCTGCTTCTGGCTATTAGAAGGAGCCCGAAAAAAGAAGAAAGTACAATTTCCTGGTTGATGTGAAAATGTGCAACAACCTTGGGCAAAAAGCTCAGAGGAGTATGCAAATCTACCTGGTCCTGGTGAATGACCAGAAAGAGAGTTACAGGCTAAAACCCTAACAGGCTATCTATCGAAGAGACACAATAGTCAGAAGAAAAAACATTTTGAGCATCATCAGATGCAAGGAAATTGCAGGTGACTGACAGAATAAAAATTATACCTTTAATTGCTAACTAAAAGGTATAATTTTTATTCAACCAGTCTCTTGCATTTTCTATGGCTTACATAGTACCATGCTTTACCCATATTGAAAATAACGGGAGTACCAGATTCAAATCCCATGTTGGAGTGGGATCCTGATAGAAAGGGTAGGTATGAGTCACACTCTGAACAAAAGTTTGTATATCATGTACATATGGAACACAGGAACTATGAGGTTGGGTTTCCTCATCCAGAAGTGCAGGGCATTTAAAAAAAACACAGGGTGTTTGGGGTGGAGACTCCCTCCTTTTCCTCCAGCTCAACCCTCTGCCTTATCCAGATTTATGTGTGACAAGTGACAAAGAAAAAAGAAATTAAGTGGGTAAGACGAAAAGGAAGCTCCTAAGACAAAGACTCTAAGAGTATTCCTCTGCCCAGGGAAGGAAACTCAGGTAGGTTTTTCTCCAGGTGGGAGTCTTCTATCCCATATGGACTAAATAGAATGTCATCCTAAATTCAAGCCAATAAACCAGAAGATACATAGTTTAGTAGATATTCTTTCACTTCTGAACAGTGATTTTTTTTCTTAGGGCAGAATTGTATGCTAATGAAGCACTGAAAGACATCTGCTGTTAAGAAATAAAAGTAGCAGTATCTCCTATATAAGGGGTTGACAACACAAGGTCATCCAGCTGCTGCCAGACCATCATTCTTCTCTAACCATTGCCTAGCAGAAATTAATAGAGTTCTAGTCTGGAAACAACTAGAGGGCCATATATTGCCTATGTCCTAAATTATAGATCTGCTGGACAACTAGCATGTTCCAGAAGCAGTTTTGAATGAGGTTTTCCAATATGCATTATTAATAAAAGATGACAGGTCCACCCTATCACCTAAAAACAACTTGGGGATACCCTCCAACATTTCACAAATAAAAAATGGTACACACGATTGCCAATGTGAACAACATATGGCTGCCCAGCTGTTGCTAGACAACAATTCCCATAACCCTCAGATTTTCATTTTCCTTCTAAGGATAACTGGAGTAGTGTTTCAAAAACAGCTGGACAGTCACAGATTTTAAGCATTGCTTAAGTATCGATGTGTATTTAAAACACAGAGTGCCAGAAGAGTGTGCAACATGTTACACTGCAAAGCACACCTCCATGGTATTCAGAAGGGTCAAAATATGAGTCTTTATTGGGTCAGTAGCCTTTTCCCTTTCCCTTGTCTGGAAGCTGGTCATATGGCCATTAAATCAATGTGTGATGGAACAAAGTTACCCTATCCAAGTATAATTACATGCATGCAATGATTACATTTGTTAATGCTGTAGACAAATCTAGGCACAAGGCCTAGAATTGTGGAGGAATTTTGGAGCAAATCAACTGCACTACAGGGGGAAAATAAAAATGACCATATGCTTAAATGGTTTTAAGCCTCTTGAATGCTAGAGAGGTTTCTACCACATTGCAAACTTTTATTTGTCCCATCCACTGCAGTTGGTTTGCCCCAGAAATTCTCCACTTCCCTTTCATACACAGGGCTCAATATAATGAGTGAAACTGGTGCTGAATTGTTAGTCTTACCCATTTCCTGAAGATCCTTCTGTTCGTTGTACAACCGGGTAACACGTTCCATCAGTTCCCACTTTTCACAGCAGCCCTTGTAGTTAACAAAGTTCCGGGCCAGGATCTCCTTAAGCTGACGTACAGAGAGTGTTTCAATGTCATCTAAGCTGTTGAGATCTGACAGGGAGGCCCGTCGTCCAGGTACCAGCACTTCTGAGTCTGAGGACTAGAGGAAAAAAGAACAATGAATCAGCTTACTTGGTTAAAGTGAACCTGTTGTTATCTACATAGCCTGTAGTATCAAAGTGTATCTATTCGAACTTTTCATACCTTGAGGTTTTTGTTTTTCAAACATTTTAAGAGTGTTAGAAATAAGGGGATTTTTTTGTACTTACTGATAAATCCTTTTCTTTAGTCCATGTGGAACACAGGAGCCATGGGGTAAAGTCCCCTCCTTCAGAAGAGGAGCACAATGAACAGGAGATGGGAACTCCATCCTACACCACTTTACACCCACATTGACATGCTCAGTTTTAACATACAGCAAAGCCAAAAGAAACTAAACAGAAGTGGAAAAAGACAGTGAATTTCCTGCACCCGAGAACCCAAGAGGAACCTCCTGCTTGGGACTCGAACCATTGTTTTTTTTTCTCTGGGAGGGAAGACTTGTGTTCCACATAGGTTAAGGGAAAAGGATTTATCTATAAGTACACAAAAATCCCCTTTCCTCTTACATCCTATGTGGAACACAAGAACCATACGGATATACCAAAGCATCCACAAATATTCCTGGGAGGGAAAAAGAAAAAACTCTCCAGACACAACAAAAATGCGGCAGTACAATATAAGCCTTAGGTGTCAGACACCAACACTACAAACCAAAGAACAGGAATCAACATATTACTGGCCAAAAGAAAAGGCTCAACATTCTGGCCAACATTTCTGTCAGAAGGAGCCATCACATTAACAAGGCAATGGTGGACAAATGTGTGGAGGGAAGACTACATCGTCACCCTATACAATTGATCATCAGAGGCTGAATTCTTATAGGTCCAAGATGCACCCACTGACTTGGTGGAAAGCACCATATCCTGATAGGGCACTGGAGTCCTCCTGAGGAGATATGTCTGGTGAACAGTCACCTGAATTCAATACCTTAGATGCAGCCTTGGACACATGAGAGCCCTCAGAGATGACAAAGACAAACAGATTTCTGAAAAGGCTCTGTGCTGTGTGATGAACACAGCAGTTCAAGCACCTAACCACATCAAAGAGTTGAAGCTCCTGCTCCTGTCTCTTACATGAAGCTGTGGGAAGAACAATTTCCTGGATGATGTGAAACTCAGAAAAAGCCTTAGGGAGGAACCCTATGGGAGTAATAAGAACGACTTTCACTGTGAGAGACTAAAATTTGATGCTTACAAGAAAACCTAAAGTTTGGCCACCTACCAAACCAACACAGCAGCCAAGAGAAAGACAGTATGGAGTGTTAGGAAACACAAGGAATCTGAAGACAAGGGTTCAAAAGAAGCCTTGAGACACTCCCAGAACCAAGTTCAAATCCAATGTAGAAATGAGATCTCAAAAGGCATGAGCCACCACTTGGATGAAAGTTTGCACATCAAGTAGTAAGTCAATACTCCTCTGGAAAAGGACAGAAGGAGACAAACTTTAATATCAAGCCCTTCCTGAACACCAAAAGCAAAACCTGAGAAGTTTTTACTCTGGGTCTACCCCTAGTGGACCCAAAGTAAAAAGGTCCAGATGTGGAGGGAGCTGAAATGGCTCTGCCACAGATAGAGAGCATCTGAAAACTAGAGACACTATGGAGCTAGAATGTGACAAACAGAATGGCATACTCCCACTCCAATCAGAGTTTTTTCAGCACCGGGGAATCAGGGGAACACACACACCAGAGAAAAATTCCATAGAATCACCATTGCGTCTACAACTAGAGCAAGAGGATCCCAGGATCTGGGACAGAAATGAAGAACCTTGCAGCCGAGAGGCCATTAGGTCCACCACAGGGAGATCCCATAGTCAGACTATTCAGCCGAATACACTCTGACTGAGCTCCCAATTGTCAGGATCCAGACAACGGCTACTGAGAAACACTTCTACAACTTTGTCTACCATGTAATGTGGATGGAGCAGAGAGCTGGAACAGGAGCCTTTACCCACATGAGAATCAGGTAAACCTCAATATTCGTGGCCGCAATCCTGGCCCCTCCCTAGCAGTTAATATGAGTCACCACCATTGCATTATTTGACTGGATCCACTCTGGGTATTCTTGGAAGGACTGAGACTAATATCTAGAACTAGGAGAATTGCCCAAATCTCCAGTACATTTATGAACATAGTTCTCTGCATTGGTCCAGAGCTGGCATCAGGCATAACTATGACTCAATACTACAAATAAAGTTGAATGCGTGGACACTAATGCTTACTGAAATATATCTCCCCTAAAAAAAAAAAAATCTTAAATTAATTAATACAAAAGAGCAGAGATTAAAGGGATAGTAATACTTTAATATTACTATTTCCCATATCGTAGCTATTTCAAAAAGAATTGAATTGCCCCCAGGTTCATCTCTTAAACCTTTACGGTTTGAGAGATAACTGAACGCAAAGTTCCCCCCTCCCTCCCATTTCCCTTAAGTCAGCTTTGTACTGATTGCAGAGGAAGTCTGTCGTACGACAGGCTTACGGCTCTGCAGCTGAGCAGAAATTGCGTTAGTGAAAAATAATTATTTCACTAAAACAGTCTTCTACATGTGCTTGGTTTGCAAGCACACGTAGCAGACCGTTTCAGTGAAATAATTCTTTTTTTACCAATGCAACCTTGGCTCTGCTGCGGAGCCGCCTGATAAAAGTCAGACCAGATATCCCTGCAGTTAGTACAACGCTGACTTCAGGGAAGGGGGAGGGAGATGGGAACTTTGCGTTTGGTTATCTCTCAAGCCATAAAGGTTTGAGAGATGAACCTGGGGTCAATCAAATTCTTTTTGAAATAGCTACAATATGGGGAATAGTAATATTAACGTATTACTATCCCTTTAAATAAACCACTAACATAACCACTCTATGTGTTATAAATATAAATCTAAAAATATATTTTTATTCCAGTGCCTAAAATAATCAAACTAAAACTAAATCTAATGTTAAGCACACAGAAGTAGAAAGGAAAGTGAATATATTCAATATTAATGATAAACACTGCCCTATAGGGTAAAAAGTCTCTAATTAATATAACCAATGAACATCAAATATTTTCTTATACATAGATCGCCAAAAGCAGGATATTAGAAAAGAATACCCAACAATAAAATAAATCTGCAATTCAAATCTACCCACAATATAAAAAGCTGGATTCTATCCTCTGGGCACTTTCGTGGCCACTGGGGCTGCACTGAGGCCTATTTTTGCCTGGGTGAACAGGGCTGTTGCCATGTGGGGTGAACAGCTGATGGAGGCTGTCCATGCTGATGTTTCCAAGGAGGATCTGTTGGTCGTTGTAGCCAAAATGAAAGAGGCTAACACTTATGTTTATAAGGCTCTTTTTGAGGCAGTCAGGTTGTCAGATAAGGCCTCAGTCTTTTCAGTTACTGCGTGACACACCTTGTGGCTTAAGATTTGGTCGGCAGATCAATCCTCCATGAAGTCACTGTTTTCCTTACCCTTTCAAGGCAAGTCCCTGTTTGGACCTGAACTGAAGCAGATCAGTGATGCTACAGGGGTCAAGAGCACCTGGTTTCCTCAGATGCCCTCTAAACATCCTACGATGGTGAGGAAACTGCATCTCTTCCCCTTCCCCTGCCAAACAGAGATGCAATGGCTGCAAACCTTGCAGGCCCCCCACTCGTGTCCCCCCTCTACCAAGCCCAGTCAGAAGTGGCAGCCCAAGCAAGCAGCTTCAAGGGCTAAGGACTAAATCTGTACAGCCAGCTTCCACATGACTCGCGGAATCCTGGTAAACCTGTCTCTGTAGGGGGGAGTATTAGCCTTTTTTCAAAGATGCCCGAGAGTCCTCAGTCACAGACTAGTACATTTTGCAAATAATCTCAGAAGGGTACAGAATAGACTTCAAATCCCTTCCTCCATTTAGTTTCTTCTTGTCCATGGTGCCAAGGAAGCCAGACAAGGGGTGGCTGTTTCAGGAGGCAGCGGGCTCTCTGCTGGAAAAGAAAGTTCTGTTTCCAGTTCCTGCCCAGGAGCAAGGTTCAGGTTTTTATTCCAACCTGTTTGTGGTTCCAAATAAGGATGACGGCTGTCGTCCCATTTTGGACCTCAAGTGTCTCAACAAGAATGTGCAGACTGCATGCTTCAACATGGAATCCTTGCATCTGTCATTGCAGCAATGTGCTCAGGGAAGTATCTGTGTCTTTGAACCTTCAATATGTGTAGCTACACATCCCCGTCCACCCAGATAGGCAATGCTATCTGCGTTTTGCCTACGGCTTGAAGCACTACCAGTTCATCACTCTGCCATTTGGCCTGGCTTCAGCTCCTTGGGTGTTCACCAGAGTCATGGGGGCCTTGGTGGCCTACATTCAAACCTGGGGAATTTCTAGGACACCCTATATGGGTTTTGATCAAGGCTCCTTCCCAGGAGCCCTTAGCCCAGCACAATTTGGCAATAAATTTTATTGTTTATAAGCGGACTTGTCATAATTCAGTGGAGGAGGAACTCCGAGCAGGGCGGATAGTTATATCCCTGCATGCTATAATCACTGGTTCTACTGATATAGACCGGTGGTTTTCAATAAGCGAGTACCACTTTGTTCTATTTATACCATTTTTAGATCTCAGGATTGGGCCCCTTCTTGCTGTTGTTTTACGCCCAAGACTGTGCTCAACTCCTGGTCCACCATTGGTGGATCTTGAACATGTTGAAGTCATCTCCAGTATTGTCCCAGGAGCTTGTGTTCCTCAGCATGAGGTTCAACACTCGCATAGGGAAGTCTTTCTGCCAGAGGACAAGATCCTGCAGGTCTCAGGTCTTGGAGTGGCCCTCTGCTGCAGTCAGGGAGTACACAAGCATTTTGGGCAAACTAGTGTCAACAAGAGGCAGTGCCTTACATTAAAGGTGCACACCAGGGAGCTACAAGTCATCCAGACTTGGCCCGGGAACCCGGCTCTTCTGGTTCGGCAGATCTCCCTCTCACTAGAGGTCAGGAGACACCTGCAGCGGTGGTTGCACAGACACAACCTGGAACAGCGAATATACTTTGCGATTCCAGAACGGATGCCAGCCTCACCGGCTGAGGTGCAGTTCTGGATCACCTGAGGGTCCAGGACATGATCTTCGGAGGAGTCTCTTCAGTCCATCATTAATGTTCGGGAACTCATAGCGATCTGTCTAGCTCTTGTGTACTGGACCTCTCAGTTGAAGGGACATTCAATGTGAGATGTCGGACAACGACATGGCCATGGCTTACATCAACCGTCAGGGAGGCCATGGTTGCAGACCTGGTCAGTCCTTTCCATTCAGGATCTGCTCCAGTTTCCTCCCAGGCCGGACCTCCTTCTCCAGAGCTTCTTTTGGAAAGAGGATGTGGAAAGTCTGGCTTTGACAGCCCACAACTTGAGGAGGAATGGATTCTCCACCGAGGTAATTTCCACTATGATTCAGGCTTGTAAGCCTGACTCCAAGGCCTATCACAGGGTATGGTCTATTTGTTATTCCTGGTGTGTGGACAGGTCTCTGTCCTCATAGGATTTTGACCTTCCTGTGGTACTCTCCTTTCTCCAAGATGGTGTGGACAAATTACCCATTGAATGGTCCCCAAAGTCATGTTGAAGTCATGAAAACCATGCATCTTCTTTGGGAAACTAGCACATTTTGAATGGATATGAGGCAACAATGTACTATTGCCTCATGACGTTGTCTAAGACAGTGTCAAACTCTGGACAAAAAAAAAAAAAGAAAAAGAAATGGAGAGGTGGACAGGACTTGAAGTCTATGCAGTACCATTTTGAAATGACCCGCAAGACCCATCAGCCCATCACAGAACACTCCCAGAGATAGCCCTTTACGGGTAGGTGGTGGACTTGTCAGTTTTTAGCTTCCGAGCAGAATTCTTGCTCTGTCAGGCCTGATTGGGCTTTGGGGTGGGCAGGCCAGGGAGGCCTGAGGGTTTGACCCCTATGCACTTCAAACTGGCTACCTGGGGGTAGGGTGTGGGGCAACACAATGCCTGCATCTTCCTGTGGGAAAAAAGTTAACGTTTAGAAGAAGTCTGTAGCTGGAGTGTACTCTTGCATTGACTGGCATCACCGATTTCCTTACCCACTTCAGGTCCAAAGATATGCCTACCCACAAAAGGGACACCAAGGATCTCTTTGAAGATTGCCCAGCCAAACAAATCTAGAGCCACAAAGAGCGACATATAGCAACAGATAAAGCTAAGGCCTTACCAGAAAATGTGGCGGCATCAAGGGCCACTTCAGGGAGATATGCGTTGGTCTCCAAAATGTTGGTAAGCAAGAACATCCCCACAGACAGTCTTTGAGAGTGTTCGACTCTGATGACTATAGCTCTGGGGACTCGGGGCATAGCAAATATTGGTCGCAGGGGGCCCCAAGTGACAGCAAAGTACTCTGTTAAAAAGGAATCAAATCTTTTGGGAGCCTGGTCTTTAAGGGCTGCTGCATCTGCCAATGGCAGAGTGATGTTTTGGGCAAGGCGAGATACAGGGGGATCAACAGCAGGTGTGGAAGCCCGCTGCGCTAAACCATCAGCAGGAAAAGGATATAATTTGGAAATAAGTTTATTACGGACAAACCTGATCTAAGGTGTTGTTGGGAGGAGAAATGGGAGAATCTTTCTTGTGCTTCTGGATGATATCCGGTGAAGAATACCCCACATCAGAGGCCTCAGGGACCTGAGAGTTTACAACACCGCTCTGATGATCTCCTCCAGTGAGAGGGAAGGGTGAGCCTCACAGGAATTCCCAAACAACAAGGAAGTATCCATGTGCTCTTCCTCTTTATTTCCTCACCAGAGGAATCACTAAATAAGAGTGGCTACTAAACACAGGATCAATATGTCTAATGTGGGCAAGGGGCATCATGAGTGGAAATACCCAGTATAGATTAAGGAATAGAGACAACACAGGACTTCAGTTTTGACCCAGGCTGGCTTTGTTCAGCAGTGGAGTGCACTGAGGGAGTAGTAAGAGCGACATAGGATGCCAGAATATTCCCTTGAACAATGAGCTGAACAATGAGCTAAAGGCGTTAAGGGGATCCCTGAATCCTTAGGTTTACAAATGCGTCCCTTAAGATCAGACATATTCAGAAAACAACCCCAAAAAGTAGGACAAAGTAGTCAAAAGTAGTGAGAAAGGCAGTGAAATACCCAAAAGATACTTAGCGGACTGCAAGGGGTTCAACTGGTGAAGTGAAAAAGAAATAGCTTCTGCAAGTATAAGCAATGGCAGAATAAGATTGATGCCAAGGAACCAGCCATCCAGATAGAAAAAACCAGGAACAGGGATTCTGGGAAATAATATTTTTTCTACATTGCTTATGCTCAGTAAACAGTGGTTCTCCAGTCAAAAAAGCAGCAAAATAAAATTTATGAACATGAACCATGGTGGTAATGCTAATTTGAGCTCATTCTGCCCCTTATATGTCTTGAAAGCTCCATATAACAACAAATGGAGCTTGCGGTTACAATATACGTGATGCATATCAATACGAAGGGAAGCGTGAATGCACTTCCTGGGAGTGCTGGAAGGGAGGTGGGAGGAGAATTTGAGGACTGGAAAGTCTCGCACCTCTGTGCCGACGTTACTGTGCGTCGCAGAATGCGGAAGTGCCCACGTGAAGTCTACATTTTAAAGCGAATATATACTAAAGGATGCAAGTAGAAAGAAAAAAAAAAAAAGGCCAATCCACATACCCTTTTACTAGCTTTAATCATATGAGAAACATAGTGTATTAGATGTGAAGTTCTGCTTTAAAGGGGATACACTAAATTTTCAGTCAAATAAAGAACCAGAAAATAAAGTTGGAAAAACAATAAAAAGTGAGCGAATCAATAGAAAAGCTCATTGGAGTAAAGCATCTGCCCCAAAAGTGTAAAAACAGACATAAGCAACAAAAGGGGTTACTAGCCCCCACAGTATAATCGGCCACAATAGAACACACACAATAGGATTTTAGTGAGCTTACTATTAATTAAATCCTTTTCTTTCAGTCCATATGGAACACAGGAACCATGGGGTTGAGATGCCCTCTTCCAGCCCGATCCCTACCTATTCTCCCAGATTCATATATAGCAAAGTGGCACCAAAAAAAGTACCACCAAAAGTGGTAAGAAAAGAAAGAAACCCCCTGAACAAGGAGAACAAGAGGCTTCCCCTGCCAGCGGAAATAAAAACAGTGTTTCTTTGACGTCCAGTATGGAACACAGGAACCATGAGGATTTACCAAAAGCACCCAAAAGATTCCAGGGAGAGAAAAAACTCTCCCCATAGGATACCAGTATATCACTGGTGCCTGTAACATCGGTGTCAACTGACACTAAAACAGGCAAAACCACCACAAGGACCTTTCGGCCAAAACTGGGCTCAGCCAAGGCCACAACTTTGACATGGTAGTTTAGGTAAATGTGTGCAAGGAGGACCATGTAGCTAGCTGCCTTGCACATCTCTTTGGCAGAGGTCTGACTTTTATATGCCCAGGAGGCACCCACCGACCTGGAAGAGTGTGCTGTGACTCAGAAAGGTACAGGTTTCGTCTTGACTACATACACCTGGTGTATGGTAGCTTTGATCCAAAAACAATAGTGACTTTGAATGCTGTCTGACATAAGGCCCTCAGGAATGACATAGAAAATCAAGCTTACCAAAAGTGTGTGTGTACGATGCACATAATACTTAAGGCATCGAACCACATTCAACAAGTGGAAATCCTTTTCCTGTTTGGAGGAAGGGTCAGAACAATAGGAAGGGAGAACAATGAACCCTTTGCGTGCCAGAGGGGTATGGAATGCATTACTTTGCAATGCTTCCCGTACCCCTCTGGCACTCAAAGGGTTAATGGTTGATGTGGAAATTGAAAATGACTTTAGGTAAAAAAAAAAAAAAAAAAAACACAAACAAAAAAAAAACCCTGAGAAGTATGAAGTAACGACTTGTTCTGGCTACACAAAAAGAAAGGGGATTTACAAGAAAAGGCTTGTAACTCAGCAACCCTTCGAACAGAAATGATGGCTAAAATAAAAGCAATTATCAGCACTGAAAAATGCAAAGCAAATATGAAAGTTTCAAAGGGAGTATTCTGAAGAACCCCAAAGATCACATTAAGGTCCCGCAGGGATGAAGGGTCCCTAAAGGAGAGGAAGGCATGAGCCACCCCTTGAACAAAAGTCATAACATCTGGAAAATAGGATTTTAGTGTTCTTACCTGTTAAAGGGATAGTAATACTTTGTTTTATCTTTATTTTATTTTGTAGGCATTAAAAAAACATGAAGAATGATATAAGTCTTATCTCTCAAACCTTTATGGTTTAAGAGATATTCACAAGCAAAGTTTCCCCTCCCGCCCCTTTTACCTAGTGTAAGCCATCTCTTCTCAGATGTGGAATGCAGTCCATAGACAAGACAGATAACAGCAAGGGACAATATTCTTCCTATCAGAACAATGAAAGCCCTGCCCCCCTTGACAAGCTTTTCAGCTTTTTCCCTTATCTTAATTGAAGATTGTCCCTCTCTGCAGTCTACCTGGGCACCTCCCTTCTGCTCTGGCTGAGCAGTGTTACATCAGTAAAAGGGGCGGGAGGGGGACACTGTCATTGAATTACTAGAACTACAACTCTGACAGTATTGAAACAACACTCTCCAGTCCAAATACTATGATGATTAATTAGAGCCGCTTTTATAATGAAACATTACTATCCCTTTAAATCCTTTTCTTTTTAGTCCATATGGAACACAGGCACCATGGGATTGAGTCTCTCCTACTAGAGGGCAGGGCACAGCACAAAAGACAGGGTCTTTGGGATGGAAACTCCCTCCTCCAACTCAGATGTAGCGTTGTAGCCCAAGTGGTTGCAGGGATATGTCCCATAGAAAATGTCCCCATAGAAGTCAATGGAGCAAAGATGGCCCATTCTTAAAGGGGTCATTGCACTAAAATCAATCTACAATTAAAAAATGTTAAGGTTCCAAACCCCCAGGGAACATCGGGGGAGCATTAAAACTAAGAACCAAGTAGTGGGCGAGTCAAAATAAGCTGCATAAAGCACTCAAACACTACACCCAATCAGCACAGGAAGGGTTAAGCCAATAAAAACACAGAAATAGCAGCCATCTTAGAGAATAATAAAAGATACCCATAGTGAGTTCCAGAGAATAACTAAGCTCACATCAGCCTCTGTATGGAGAGGCAACAGAGGTTAGGACCAAGGCACTCAAAGGGTTACTCCGACTTCTTTTTCAGGTTACCACCATAGGAGAGGACAGAGTCTCAAGAGACCTTATAATGAGGGAAAACTTGGGAGCAAGATTCCCTCCACAGGGCAGAATAGGTCCTAAGGGCACCTGTGAATAGGGTAATACACTCCAGGGATGGTAACTTGCCTAATGGGGAATTATACAGCCCCAAATCTAAAGACAAATAAAAAAGGGCCGTGCCCTTCCAGCTTGCTTGCAGGACACGAATTCTGGGAGTTAGTGGGAGGGGGGCTGAGGTGGAAGAGGAGGGAGTCTCCACTATAAAGACCCTGTCTTTTGTGATATATCCTGCTCTACAGGAGGAGGGACCCAACCCCATGATATTGGTGTTCCATACTGGACGTAAAAGAAATGCCACATATTTTTAAATATATGACTGGGCCTTTTGCATTCTCTCTTTGCCAGTTCCTGGAGAGTTTGCAGTGGAGACAGAATAAGAACCAATGCTTTGTCACAATCTGCTACCAGAGCGGAGATGGGTTATAATCGCCCTACTAGCATTATGGTGATCTCATGGTGGATGATATATGCGATTAGCATTTCACTGTGTTGGTAGTTCTGTTACACTCTGATTTTTTTTTTTTTTTTTTTAGACACCGCTAGCAACTTCTGTTTCTAGCATCTAAAAATGCATGGTTATATACACTTCTATACCCTTTACTTCATGTTAGCACCTGTAACAATGTATTTGTTTTGTAAGGTCTTAAATTTAGTCTTACATATGATCTGAGTCAGCAGACATTCCTTTCTAGTCAAGGGCTCCCATTGATTGTCCAGGATTATCTGTAAATGGTCTCATAATAAAACAGTGGACTAATCACAATTAACAGCCTTTACCTCTTATCTCTCAACACAACCCGCAGAAAGAACATTAAATAGATTTTCTTAACAGGACAAATTACATGCGTTAATAGTGTTAGGATTTTTTTTTAAGGATGTAACATATTAATAATTTATATATGCTAGCTGTACATTTCTGATATTAAAACTGTATCTACCCATTTCATTTGTTTGCGGTAGTGTTGCTTAAACATTTCAGTGAAGTGAACCAGAAAAGGGGTGATGTCTATACTGTTACATATATACACTCACATGCACATAACTACATATACACACTTGCAGTTATATGCCACATTTAGTCGAATGCTTTGTTTACTCCAAAGAAGGAAAACTCCATTACATAAAGATACCCTATGAACATACCTGTGAAAATCCGGGACCCCTGCCCCAGGAGAATTAAATAGGGTTGGCATGAGAGGGCCCAAAATAAAGCAAATTGTGTCCTCTGTGTGTGTCGCTTAAGTGGGTTGGATAGAATAAGAGAGGAGATTAGGTGGGGCTGGTCTTTTAAGTAGGTGGTAGTAGACAGAATAGATGGGAAAGTGTGCCAAGTTACCAGGGTACAAACCAAGATGGAGTAAGAGACTTTATCTCAAGATGAACACTGAGAACTGGAGTCTCCAGGGGGCAGATCTAGAGTTCTCACATACTGTTATGAAGAGGAGAATGAAAAATGTTGAGGGGCGGAGCGAACTGCCTAGGAAGATGGCCGCTTTTTGCATCTGCTCCGAGGCAGAGTTTTTCTTAAAACAAGCTGCATATCTAGGTTTTTTTTGCTATGATTCTGGGTGGCAGTCTTTCACTTTTGTATCCTGGATGTTTACATTAAGGCATCAGCTACAAGAAGATAAACAAAGAGCTGCAAATCCTGAGCTTCCTACCTGCATACTGTACAGCCTTAGTGGCGTAGTTGGATATAATGGCAGTTGGAGCTCCCTTGACGAGGGTGGATATTGTGCAATTACTGTCCAGGGCGGATCTCCGAGCCTTGGTGGTGGATATCAGAGCCATCGTCCAGGAGGAGCTAGCTTCCATCCAATCTGCTTTCGAGCAGTCAGGTGAAAACATCACTGGCTTGAAGAGAGACCTTGACGACCTGACCTGCTGTACTATGTATCCATCAACCAGTCTGCAATATCAGGAGGGTACATCCGAACATCCTAGAGATGATACTCCAGATCTGGTTTACAAAACACAGAGAGCTTTTCTGTGCATTGATCCTGTGCCAGTACCTGCCCCATAGAAGCTAAAGTCGCCTTTCCCGGAATTTATCCTGTACACTTACCTGGAGTTTTTGGCAAGGAATTTTCGGCTGATGCTTGGGGCTCTGCTGCTTCAGCTGGAGTCTATTTTCCTGCCTTCTAAGATGGGGACAGTGAGATATGGATGGAATACTCTGCCTTGGGACCCCAGGATACATGCTTTTCTCTATGGATACATTGAATTCCAGCCTTCCCTTACCTTCCCCTCTACTTCCAGTGTCTTTTGGGGAGGTTGTTGTGTTCACTTTTAGATGGCAGTGCCTCTGGCTGTTAAGTCTTTATTGCTAAGTTCCCCTTATTTTTCTTATGGACCTCTCTCATCAGCCTTGGACTTGTCCATTTTAACTGTTCCCAGCGAACTACGCACCCTTGAGTAGGGTTTACTCTCTCTTGTACATCTTGCAGAAGACATAGGATCGCGGGTGACCCTCTTGGGCCTGGAGGACTGCCCAAAGTTTGGGAAGATATAATGTGTACTGTCCCTTGTAAGGTGTTGCTCTTGCTTATATTTAATACGGTTTTCCTCAATGGGAACCAGAGATTACTTGCTTTTGGGAGGTTATGCTGTTACTTATTGTTTCTATGTGACACATAGATTTTTCCAGGACATTAGTTTTATATGTTCACTTACCGCACTGCTGTATAGATGTAATTGTTTTGTGTATGTCTATGCCCACCTATTGACTGTTATGCAGAGCAAATCTGATGCTGACAAGCTGTTTAATGTTTAGAAACTCAGCAGTTTAGGCCTTACTTATGATCTCCTCATCCCTCCCCCTGAAACCTCTTTGTGGTCCCTACGCGATACTCAGACCGAGTGTCAGGTGAACTGCCCTTTCACACTGTCCATGTATTTACCCCTTGCAGCTTCCTCTGAACTCTCTCTTTTCTCTGCAATTTTCTCTGATGTTGACTGATGCCAGGAATGCTGCGCTTTCCTTTACTACTAAACTCAGAGGCTGGTTTTCCCAATCTCTTTCTCTTGGGTAGCTGGCAATATAAGCTCATCTGGCATATTTTGTATACCTGTGATTATTTGCAATTCTTTCCTATGATGAAGGTATACTATTAGTTATGTTTTTGATCTTTTTCCCTTTAACTTAGCTATTCCCAACTGCAAGTCAGTATTGATCCCAGTTAATACGTAGCTCAGTAGTGATATGATTGTCACTTGCAATTCTTTCCTATAATGGGAATGTACTAATAGCTCATTTCTACTTAGCCACGCATAATGATAATAAGTTTAGCACCCATTTTATGCATAGCTTAGTTGTAATGATGAGTTTCTGTGCTGTATTCTGCATATATGTACATTATATATTTTCTGGAAGATTATGCACCTGCAACACTTTTATACTCTGTATGTTTGCATTATTCTTTCAAATAAAGCTTTTGAAAAAGAAAAAAAGTTGACATTTTTATTCTTATGTAACAGATGCCATTTGAAGTCTATGGATACATTTGTAGATAAAACATTTGATAAAGTTATCAACTGCAATGGAACCCAGGCCTTACACTGGTGAAGTTCAACACATACAGTGACAAAACAAATGCCATGCTTCAGCTAAAGTTAAAGCCTACATCATTCAAGTAAAAGGGGAAAATGTATGGAAACAGGTCAGATACAAAAGGAGTTATTAATAGGGTTTCCATGGAGACAAATTACCTCAGACTCTTCATCAGCATGGCTTCCAGTCTGCACGCCTGCAGTGGCCTCTGGATTTGAGGAGCTGTTTCTGTTTGTCTACAAGGAGGCAAAGATGAATGAAAAACATCAACATACATAGCAAATATAACTTAATTTATACCAGTTGCACACCCAACATTATATTTTATAGTCTTAGGTATGTATGAACAAAGTAAAAAGGGGAACAATTCTAGACAAAGAAACTGTACTACAGGTGGCAAAATGAAAATTCCCCAAATTCCACACAATTTAAACTGGGCCTTTATCCTTTTAAAAGACGAGAGAGGTGGGCAATGCATTGTTTTTACAATGCATTGCTTAACCACTCTTGTTCTTAAAGGATGAAATGTTTCACAGAGCGCTGGAGACCACTCTTGTACTGAGGGATATTACTTTACTCTAGAATTGCTCTTCTATTTCTTTATGCATATACCCCTTTATGTGCTTTTGTAAGAATCTGAGTAATTTCTTTATTTCTGCACATTTCAAATGTGTTTAACAGTGATTGTTGAATGGATGCACTACAACAATTTGTATGAAGCAGGACTTGTTTTACTTTTGACAATACTTGTCTTCTTCGAAACCAAAAATATTTATTACTGACCCAACAAAACCAGCCAGATATTATCATGGAGATCAAAACGAAGTTTTTAGTGAACTTACTGTTAAACACCTTTCTCTGTGGAACACAGGAGCCTTGGGGTAAAATTACCCTCTTCCGTGGGGGGCACTTCAATAAAAGCAGGGGCTCTGAGGCGAAGACTCCCCTTTTCCATACAGCTACACCATCTTCTCCTCAGTTTAGATATATAGCAAAGTAGAAGAAAGAAAAAAGTGAGAGGAGAGAAGGAAATTTTCTGAACAGAGACCATGAATGGAGACTTAACCCACATGGTTTTTCTCTTTGAGTGGGAGTGCTGTGTTCCACAGGACTAGGAGAAAGGGATTTAATGGTACAATCACTAAAATCCCCTTTTCTCATGAGTCCAGTGTGGAACACAGGAATCTTGGGGATATAGCCAAGCATCTACCAAGATTCCCGGGAGGGGAAAACTAGAGAACCCCAACACACACACACACACACACACACACACACACACACACACACACACACACACACACACACACTTCAACTGCAGATCGGTATTCCACATGACTAACGGGTACAGTATAAACATGTATCAACAGACCACAAACACTCCAAACAACTGAATAAAGAACAAAAGAACTAGAACAAACAGGGTTCAGAACTCTGCAGAAGGAGTAGAAAGACCATTAAACAGGCCCCACTGCCTGAAGGACCTTCCACCCAAAACTTGCCTCAGAGTCCATGACATTGACACAGTACTGTCTGTGATGATTTGCAGAGAAAACCCCATCACCCTTACACTGCTGTTCAGCAGAGGCTTGATTCTTGAAAGCAAAACAGGCAACCACTGATCTGGTGGAGAGTGCCATGACCTGGAAAGAAACAGGTTTCTTTCTGAGCCCATACACCTGTCTGATGGTCACCTTGAGCCAGGAGGCAATGGTAAACTTGGACACATCCTGGCCCACATGGGGGTCATCAGGAATGACAAAAAGGGAGTCAAATTTCCTAAAATGCTGTGAGCAATGAACAGAGTACTTTAGACAGCATACAACATCAAACAGATAAAATTCCTGTTCCTGCTTGCTAGAAGGATCAGGACAGGAGGAAGGAAGAAAAAACTGTCCTGGTTGATGTGAAAATCTGAGATGATCTTGGGAAGAAAGTCCCTCAGAGTATGTAGATATGCCTTGTCCTAGAGAAGAACCAGGAAAGAGTGTTTACAAGACAAAGCCTGTAGTTCATCAATTCTGTGTATATGATGGACAGAATGAACACCAAATTCAAATCCAAAAGACAAATGGGATGCCTGAAGACATGGTAGGCATTGGCCACCCCCTGAACAAAGGTCTTTGTATCAGGGAGAAAAGCAATACAGTTTGAAAAAGAAAAAAGAGGGAGTTGAGATCTTGACCTTTGCAGAACTCAGGATGAGACCTGTGTTGACACCATCCTCAACAAAGACAAGAACCACAAGTCGACTGAAAAGCCATGAGGGAGCGTCTCGATCAGCGTGCCACTGGTAGTATAGGGACCAAATCCTACAATAGGCCTTAGACTAAACTGGCTTCCAGGCTTGAAGCATAGCAGAGGTGACAGTATTCAAAAAATCCTTCAAGATTCTGGCTCCATGAGCCACACCATCAAATGCAACTTTTCCACCAGAGATCCAGTCTCAGGTAAGGCAAAATTGTTCAACACTCAACAGATTGAGGAGGTCCAAGAACCAGGCCAGAAGGTGGCAATTAGTATGACCGGGGCTCTCTCCATCCTGGTCTCTCTCAATACTATGGGAAACACATATGCCAGATGAAAACTCCATGGTATGCACATCATATCCTTTATTAATGCTACATGATCCTTTTGCTTGGTACAGAACAGAGGCACTTTCCAGTTCTCTTGGGAAGCTATGAAGTCTACAGAGTCCAAGCAGAGGGCAATTTGGTCAAACACACTCTGGTTGAGTTCCTAATTCCCTGGATCCAGATGCTGATGACTTAGAAAGACTGCAATCATGTTTTTCCATGCCTGGGATGTGAATAGGCAAGATGGCTGGCACGTGAGCTTCTGCCCACTTAAGATGCTCCCGAACCTTCATTAAGCAAATTCGCTTCTGGTTCCTCTTGGAAACTGGGTGTGCTCAACTGCTGCAGCACTGTCCAACTCGACCCTCAACACTGATCCAGTCCTTGGGACCAGTGGTGAATGGTTAAATGAATGGCTCAGATTTCCAAAATGTTAATAATAAGAAGATACACCTCCCCAGTCCAGAGACCCTGTGTTGACAGGGTACCTAGGGTTGCTCCTCCACCTGTCTGGCTGACATCCATGGTGACCAATTGACATGCCAGTGCGAGATGGGGAAAGTGAAGCCACCAGCGAAGATCAGCCTTCGTCTGTGGAGACAGGGACATGGCAGGAGACAGGTGAGAGCATGGTCTTGATCAGCTTCTGAGAATGTCCAATTGCAATGATCACGTGTGACAAATGAGTGTAGGAAACAGCTCCCAAAGAGGAGACCAGGTAGCCTAGTATATATTCCCTGCTGACAGCCAGGATATGACTTGAAACACCTGCAGGCAAAGAGGCTGAATCCTGTCTTGTGGCAGAAACACTCTCCCTTGGAGAGTACTTAATCAGATGATTAAGAAATACAAGACCTGGGAAGGCATGAGAGAAATATTCTTGAGACTGAGTAACCAACCATGTTGTTCCAGGGTGTGGACACAGTCCTGAAACAGTTAATGAAGAACAACCACTAAAGGAGCCTTGAGTAAATGGTCATCTAGGTAAGGAATCAAGGATATTGCTTGTGTGGATATGACTTTTGTTAAGATTCCTGGAGCAGACGCTAGATCAAATGGAATTGCAGTGGACAGGTAGTGACTGTCCTCGAAAGCAAAGTGTAACAAACACTGACAGTCTAGATGAATTGGAACATGAAGGAAAGTGTTTTGGAGGTCCAGGCAGGCAAGAAATTTCTCAAACACATGGCTGTGATGACGGAGTCTCCATTTTAAAGCGTGGAGCTGGAGCTTGCATATAACGGTTGAGAAATTTCAAATACAGAACAGTGAGGCAGCCACCAACCTTTTTAGGAATAAAAAGATTGGAGAAGAATTCAGTAAAGCGCTCTTAGGATGGAATGTGTAATAACACCCGCTTTTCCAGCAGCAAGGATACAGAATAAATGAACAGATGCCTCCAAACCAGACCCAGAGGAACTCTGGGAAAAAAAGAAACTGCGAGGTCAGCGGAACTTGAGTGCTATGCGGTACCTTTTCGAAATGATCTGCAAAACCCACTGGTCTGTCACTGAAGTCTCCCACATGTCTTGAAAAAGACAGACGAGACCCACCAACAGGTCGAATCAAATATTAATATAAATATCAAATATTAAGTGAGAGGCACATCTGAGACGTATAGCAATATAGCCATAGTTCTATTGACAATTGTAACCTTGGAAGCAGCCTGACCTGCCCTGGGACTCTCAGGAATGACAAGCAAGGAATCAGTCTTATGAAAAGACTCAGTATAGTGCATATATGAACCACATCCAACAGAAGGAGAACAATTCCTAACCACCTTAGGAAGTAATTCCTGAGAGGACCAAAGAACTGCCTTGTCCTTGTGAAGAACCAGGAAAGGTGGTTTGGAAGACAAAGCCTGCATCTCAGCAACCCTGCGGACTGAGACCACAGCCAGAATAAAATACATTTTCTACATCAGACGCAAAGGAATGATTGCAAGGGACTCAAAGGGAGGTTGTCGCAAAATGCTTAGAACCAAATGAAGGTCCCACGGAAGAGTGGGAGCCTTGTAGGCAGAGAAAGATTGAGCGATTCCCTGAAGGAACACCTTGACATCTGGTACAGTGGCAATATGCCTCTGGAAAAACACAGAGCAGAAATCTGAACCCTCAAGGAAATCTGAACCCTCACCATACTGGAGAAAATAAAAAACCAAAGGAAGGTCAAAATCTTGTGAAGACACAGGCTTCCTAGCCTGAATCATAGTAGAAATTACCTCAGTGGAGAAACCCTTTTTCATCAAGATGTGGGCTTCAACAGCCATGCAGTAAAAGCCAGCTTTTCCACATCCTCTTTCCAAAGGTAGCCCTGAAGGAGGAGATCCTGTCTGGGTGTCAGCAGAAATGGACAATGTCAGTGGGCAATCAGGTCGAACATTTCCGGGAGTGGAAACTGCATCCAGATCAACATCTTGGCGACTTAGAAAGTCTGCCAGAACATTTTCTACCCCTGGAATGTGAAAGGCGGGGATGGTCAGAACGTGGGATTCTGCCCAGCCCAGAAATGTACCTTACCTTGTAACAGGTGCTGGCACTACTAGTGTCCCATGATGGTTGATGTAGGCCATGGCCCTGGTGCTGTCCAACTGGACTCGTACTGGATGGCCCTTTAACTGAGAGGTCCAGTACACCAGATGGATTGCCCTGAGCTCCAGAACATTGATAGACTGGAGATTCCTCTGCATTTCACCTGCCCTGGATCCCCACCACAGCCGCTCAGGCTGGCATCCATCGTGACCAGAGAACATTCTGGTATCACAAACAATTTCCACAGGTCCAGGTGGTGACATTGCAACCACCACTGCAGATCCCGTCTGGCTTCCGGAAAGAGAGCTGCTGATCCAGGAGTGCTGGATTCCTGTGCCTGGTCTCTGGAGTTCCCTGGTGCGCACCTGAGAGTAATGCACCATGTCTAGGACAGACACTTGTCAGCTCAGAACCCTCTTGTACTCCCTGACCATGGCCAAGGGCCACTCCAGACCCTGAGACACATCCTGCTTGATCTGCAGGATCTTATTCTCCGTCAAAAAGACCTTCCACAGGAGGGTGTCGAACCTCATGCCTAGGAACACCAGCTTCTGGGACGGTACCGGAGAAGACCTCAACATGTTCAGAAGCCACCCATGGTGGACCAGGAGTGGAGCACATTCTTGGACATGCTAGGCCAAGAGGTCCTCCTAAGGAGCCTTGATTAAAATATCGTCTCTACAAGGCGTCACATGAATACTCCAGGTGTGAATGAAGGCTGACAAGGTCCCTATGACCTTGGTAAACACCCGAGGAGCTGAGGTCAGGCCAAAAGGCAAAGAGTAACTAACCAATGCAAAAAGGAAGATAATGACTGTCTGGGTGGATTGGGATATGTAGATATGCTTCCTGAAGGTCAAGAGAAGCCAGAAACTCCCCTGGGCACATTGCTGTGATGGCGCAAGGACTCCATCTTGAAGCAAGTAGTCTTTACATACACATGTTGAGACTCCTGAGATCCAGGATGGGAAGGTAGTTGCCGTCCTTCCTCAGAACCACCAACACGTTGGAATAAAAACCATAACCTTGCTCTTGTGGAGATACTGGAACCAGAACCTTCTTATCCAGAAGTGACTGCACTGCATCCCGGAACAACTGCAGCTGCAGGCTGGAACAGTGGAGACTCTGGACTTAAAGAAATGAAAGGGAAGAAGGGATTTGCAACTTATTCTGTACCCTTCTGAAATTACCCGCAAAACCCACTGGCCTGCGATAGAGTTTTCCCAGGCGTCCTGAAAAAAGATGAAGACACCTGCCTATGGGAACCTGTGGAACAGGATTCTGAGAGTCATGTGGAAGCTGGCTTGACAGATTTCGCTCTTGGAGCTTTTCCCTTGGGCTGCCACTACTTTCTGGGCTTGGTGGGGTGCTCTTACTGAAGGCCTGCAAAGTTTACAGCCTTTGCACTTTTGTTTGGCAGGGACGAAAAAGATGCAGTTTCCTCGCAATAGTAAGGCATCTGAGGAAACAGTGTGCTCTTGCCCCAGTAGCATCTCTAATAATCTGTTTTAGCTCAGGTCCAAATAGAGACTTACCCTGAAAAGGTAATGAAACCAGTGACTTCTTGGAAGATTGGTCCACAGACTAAGTCTTAAGCCACAAGGTGCACCGTGCAGTAACAGAGAAAGTGGAGGCTTTTGCAGATGGCCTGACCACCTCAAACAAGATTTCCGAAATACAAGTGTTCACCTCCCTCATGTTGGCCAAAAAACAAACAAACATCCTCTTTGGAAGCATCTGCACAGGCAGCCTCCATCATCTGTTCCCATGGAGAAGAAAAATAGGCCTCAATGCAGCCCCAGCGGCAGCAAAATTTGACCAAAGGATAGAATAAAGCTTCTTATTCACCACATCTTTACGTCCCACTGCATCCACCAAAGGTAGAGCAGTGGACATGGATAGCCTGGAGATTAGGGGATCCATGGAAGGGGGAGAGGCCCACTATGCCAAAGCTGCCTCTGAAAAGGAGTACAACTTAGACAACCTTTTATCCAGGGTCTTCCACTCATCCAGAAGAATCTGATCAAGAATGGCACAAGGGGGAAATACAATAGAAGATTTCCATGCCTCTGGAAGAGATCTGTTGAGGATGACCCCTCATCAGGGGTGTCAGGCACCTGAAGGGTCTCCAGAACAGCCTCAATCAGCCCCTCACCCGAAGGCAGAGAGTCTGCCTCACAAGAGTCCCCATAGGAGTAGGAAGAATCCATATCTACATATTCCCCTTGCTCACATTCTCCCTCAGAAAAGTCCTCCTCAGAGGAGGCCCCTATGAGTGCAGGCATACTCTGAGATGTAGGGGCCATATACTTAAAATTGGTAGGGGTTTCCAAGATGAAGGACCCCTTGGAGGGAGAGAGAAAATTGGGCAATAGGTACCCCAAAATGCTCAATGACCCAAGGGAACATGAGGAGGGAATTAAAGAGACCGGCCCCTGAAAAGAAAAGCCTAGGAAAAGCCCCCAACCAAGAGAAGACAGAAGGGAAGAGGTTAAATAGTCCCATTGCAGCCATCCATGCTCCATAGCTTGGGGGGAACATTAACTAAAATACCAAACATAAGTGCAAGAGCCACAAGGCTCAGAGGGAAACCCTTGTAGGAAGAGTACAAGTAGGGACAAAGTGGACCAAGGCACTCAAAGGGTTCCTCACCAACCTTCAAATCTTCTGTCTTCAGGTTACCATTGTGAAGCAGAGCCCCAGAGAGGGGAGTGAAAACTTGGGTGATAAGATTCTCCCCACAGAGCTGCAAGGGTCCACACAGCACCTCCACAGTGGTCAATCCACCCCAGGTGAAGCCCAGTAATGGGAACCATTCTAGTGGGGGAATTGTAACAGCCCCATATCTAAGTAAAAAAAAAAACCAAAAAACTAAAAAGTGTTCTAAGCAGTTCTCACATCTAGAAGAACAAATCATAACTGGAGGTGGGGCGGGGCTGGCTGCTGAAGGAGCTGGGAGTCTTCACCCACAAGACCTTGTCTTTTTGAATGTGTTCTGCCCTACAAAGGAGAACCTCAACCCCATGGCACCCATATTCCATATTGGTTGAGGGAGAAAACTGTATTTTTGCCTAGTAAATTAGCAGAAAAAGAGGAGAGAGAAGGGCATCTACTCTAAAAAGAGGAGAAAATCCAGTAACAACTGAGTAAAAGCAGCCCAAGTACAGAAATGGTTTAACAAAACAAATAAAATAAAAATGTACAATGCAAGCAGCCACCTTAGATGCATGCAATGCAAGAACATGAACAGTGGATGCCAGAATATAGCAGGAACATAAAAGATAGGCCCATAGAACTCAGTGGGTTAACATACCAATCTTCAGACTTCCATTTAAATGAAAATGTCAGACAAGTTCAGTGTGGCATAAACTTATGAGAAAAAAGAAAACAAAAAAAACATCACAGAGAAAGATTCAGAAATACACCTGTTAACTGGTCAATTGAGCTCCAGGGAAGCCAGTTAACGGGAGCCTGCGTAACTGGATTATAGAGCTCCATAATCTAAGAATAAAAACAATAAAACAAGTCTAATAAGAGAGCAGTATCCAATCGCCCTTTCATGAGGCCAGGTCACTTGAAACGGAGAAGCTACAGGGTAAAGCTGGATAGAACAATGGAGTGCCCTACCCTCTGGAGAAGGGAAACCTTACTCCATGGTTCCTGTGTTACGCAATAGACAAAAGAAAAATAAACAAATAGATAATATGTGCAAAGAGATAAACTGATTAAAAAATGTGCATCAGATAGTCCTCCTAGCTGAGAAAAAAAATCTTAAATGCAGCATTGGCGAACCTATTCCATGATACTCTAAAATGCCTAGAGAAACCTAAAAAATAAGAAGTTGATATTTTCATCATTATGTGATTTTCTCCAGGGACTCTAAATTCAGCCGGTTTCCTCTTATTGCCCATTATTTTTCCTCTAAAACTTATGATCAAAACCAACCCAACTGAATAAAATGTAACAGAACAATAGGAGCAGAGTGTGTTGGGTGTTATTTAGCTAGCTGTTATCGCAAGAGATGTGATTCTTCAGTATTTGGGGCAAAGCAACAGGTCAGACTTTTCGGATATGCCTAATTAAGCATAGGCAGCAAAATCACAATGACTGAACCACTGATTACTCACCTGATATTAACAGGGATATCTTGAAATGATGACTTGCTGGTGTGCCCTAAGAATTAATGTTGAGAAACAATGCACTAGAGTATATAACAACTCAAAGTCTCTCCCCTATTGCTTGACCTGACAGATAGCAATGAGGGGCAATATTCTTTCCATCATTATAAGGGAAACCTTGCCCCAATTGATGAAGGAGGGCAGGTTTTTCCTTATGCTGGCAGAAGATTGTCCCTCGTTGCAATCCAACAGACCAGCTTTCTGACCTGAAGTGAAGAAGAGTAACTTCTATAAAAGGGACAAAAGGGGGAAACTTTATAATCTAATAACACATCAACTAGACAGATCTGGACATTGGCAATGGTGGGAAGCATTATTGCTAAGGACGAGATGTTCAAAAAGTCATCATAATGAAAAAATTGTTGGATCATGCATGAGTTGGTGGTAAAAGGAGGACAATATTTTCAGAAGTTTGAAAATGTGCCTATAGGATTAAAAAAGAAGGTAAGAAGATCTTGATGAATATTGCTCTTAAAAATTATGATGTAAAAAATGTCAGATTTGGTCTTTGAAATGAAAATTTTCAACGAAACAAAGACATTTTTTTCTCTTTGAAACAACAAATTGATTCTCACTCCTGCTAACAGTACTTTAATTTGTTTTCTCCAAGCTTAGACCGTTTTTATTTTGGTCGGGAAAAAAAAAATGATGTTAATCAGACATAAAAAGTGACATTGAAAGGAATATTTTTTTTTTCTGAAAATACCTGACAATATGACGGTAGATTAAACCACACCCACTTTTAAGACCGCTTTTTCCTTTTGTTGGAGATCGCGGAATTGGATGCAAAAAAATGAAGGGAAACATGTCTGAGAATTGATGGATCATGGCGTAAGAACTTTTTTTGTTCTGATTACAGACAATTTCAGTTACCACCACTTTCTGAACATCTCACCCTAAGTATAAAGAATGATTAAAGCTTCAATTATCCAAGACATTTCCATCTCTTTAAATATATTAAATATATAATAAAATATAATAAATATATTTGGTCAAAAATAAATGTAAGCATCACACACCTTTAAGGTGTCTTAAATATTTTAATCTATAAACAAAAACTTAAAGTTTAAAGTGGAGCCATATCTACAGAGTTAAGTGGCTTGAGTGTCCTCTAACTGTCCTACTTACTGCAATATTTATATTGCTATGTTTATCATGTCATATCTTGCCATTAGCCTAGGTAAATTCATCTGCACATTCACTGTAAAACTGAAAATGTAATTATGAAATCTTTGCAACATTTATTTTTTGCAACCTCAGTTTCATTTGTTTCTTTTTGTGTTTATTATGTCAGTGTTTACAGTACTTAAGGAGATATAAAATATTTTACAACTCTTACATAATATGCAAGCACAGCATATGTAAATTCAAAGTGCCTGTATAAAACAAACCTACATTTTAACCCTTGCAATGCAAAGCAATGCGTTCCATAACACACTGGCACTAAAAGGGGGAGGGGATGAGAGAAATACAATCTGAACCTTGATGGAATCAAGGCCAAACACTTCAGAAGACCATAATGAAGAAACGCTAAGAAAATCTGAAGATAAAAGGGGAGCAGATGCAAACCTTGGCCTTCACAGCACTTATAAAACAAGGACCATACCTTAGATGAAACTGGTTTTTAAACAGTCATCATAGTGGCAATGAGTCAAAAAAACTCTCATCGTATGATGGCCTCAAGATTCAAGCCATCAAAGCACCTCTGACTGACACAGTGTACCCCAAGTCAAGAGGTCTGACATAGAAATATATAGAATATCTAAAAACAGGGCTAGGCAGGGCCAGAACGGTGAGATCAGAATGACATAGGACCGCTCCATTCTGACTTTCCTCAACATTCTGGTAATCGGAGAGTAGAGAGGAAGGACATATATATATGCCTGGAAAAAAATGCCAGGAGTTGAGCATCATGTCCACCACAAGAGCTAGAGGATCCTGTAATCTGGCACAGAACTGGGGTACCTTGCTGTTCCACAAGAGACTACAAATGAGAAAGACCCCACAGATGAACTATGGCATAGAATACTGTCTAGTTTGAACAACCAATTCCAGGATCTAAGCATTTGCAACTGAGAAAGTCTGCCACAACATGGTCTACCCCTTGGATATGAGCTGCAAAGAGAACCAACATGTGACCCTTGGCCCACATGAGGATCTGTCAAACCTAGGACCACACTTTTGGTCCCTCCCTGGAGGATGGTACAGGCCATTGTCGTTGCATTTTCAAAATGGATCCACATAGTGGATTCCTGAATGTACTGAGACCAATGCCGCAAGGCTAGGTGAATCACTCTAAATTCCAGAACTCTGGGGGGACTGAAAACTCTCCGCCCAGGTCTAAAGAGCCTGATCGATCTGCGGGGGGCCCAAAATGGCTCTCTAGCCTATTAGGCTGGCATGTGTTGCGATTATCACCCAATGAGAAATGGCCAACAGCCATTTTATTGACAGATGGGACCTCTAAAGCCACCAATTAAGGTCCAACTTTGTCTGTGCAGAGACATAACATGAGAGAGATGACACTGATACCTGAAGCAATTCATGGGAATCTCCAGTGGCAGTTCCTGTGCATGGAATTAGCCAAAAGGGGCAACTTCTAAGGCAAATATCAGATAGTCCAACACCTTTATGTACTCCCGCACTGTCACGGATGGGCAAAGGAGGGCCCGAGACAACTGGCAAGACAACAATCTTTTTTTCTTGTAAATTTTCCCAAAAAGAGTGTCAAATCCCTACGGAGAACATGAAGGACCTGGGATGGAACTAGAGAAGATTTCTTGAAATTGAGAACCCAACCAAGTGTTGATCATCTGCATGGATGGTAATATGTATATAAGCGTCCTTTAGTTCTAGGGATGCTGAAAACTCCCCTGGACACAGAACAGAAAAGACAGAGCACAAGGACTACACCTTGAACTGGGTGCAAGAAGAAAAAAAAAAAAAAAAAAAAAAAAAAAAAAAAAAAAAAACTGAGACGCTTAAAAAGAAAAAGTTTTTTCAACAATTTCAAATTCTGCTTTGAATGGGGGGTAAAAATTCCTTCTTGGCTCCAAATAGCGATCGGATTTCTCCTTGGATCAAATATCACTAAATAAATATTAATCCCAATACTATCATACATACCCCTCTATGTTCTTTATAGGAGTCTGAATGGACAGCCTTCAGTAACTGATCCCCCCGAAACAGCAATGCCTCTAGTTTGGGGATATTTTGTCTCCTTGATGGACACTTTTTCTATATTGATTTGGATTGCATTGAAATTTCCCACAGTTAATTTACAATACAGCTTATGTTTATTTATACATATAGACAATATATTTAAAATATTTCAACATTAAATAGTAGAGTCATCTCATTATATGTATATACACATGTATATCTCTAGATATAAACCACAAATATATACACTTATTTTAATTAACTGCACGGGCAACACCATGCCAGTATTGCTAGTTCTTCTAGTTCTAATACAATCTAATTATATATTAGAGGCCACAATAAAAATACAACCAAAATAAAACACTATGATAACAAATACAATTTATTACAAGGATTTCTTGATATAAAGGCAAACTGGAGCTATTCTGGGGCAAACCAACTGCACTGTTGGGGACAAATGCAAATTCCAAAATTCCCACTGGCTCAAATGTAGAGCAATGCATGCCCAGATATAGTTCCAGTTTGCCTTTATACTGTGCATCACAAATGTGTTAGTTCTCTCAATCTGTTAGCTCTTTAAAAGTGAGAATTATAAGCAACGGGGATTAATACATTAGAAGGGTTACTTACTGTTGGAACATTGTGGGATGGCTGCATAGGGGATGATCTAATGTCTGCCTGTTGGTTGGGACTGGACTGATGAGAACGATAAGGGGGCACACTAGTCACATCAGCATGTATCACCGGGGGCTTCTGAGTCAACACAAGCTGCACCAGGTCTTCCTTCTCTCGACAAAGATCAGTGGGAATGTCTCTCAAGGACAGGTAATCACGTAGATCTTTCACCTTAAGCTTCATTAACTCATCTCGGAGGAAGGATGTGGAGCGAATTCTCCGGCATACTTGACAAAGGAATATGCCATTATTTGGTTGTGCCAAACAAGATACACAGTGGTTTTTCTTGCAATCCATGCAAGGGTTCTAAGGAGATAGGAAGATTAAAAAAAAGCAAGTTACTGGATGACTGGGTCTTATTCAGCAAGTTAAAATGGAGCAATTCTGGATCAAGCCAACTGCCCCACAGGGAACAACTAAAAATTGCCAAACTTCACATAAGTTTTCAATTGGGCTTTTAACCCCTTGGATGCTACAGAGGCCTCCATGCATTTAAATCAATGGGAATTTATATTTATACTCTATGGTGTGATCCAGCATTGCCCTCAAGGCCTTAAACACTACAGCAACAATTATGGGTCAAACAACCTGTAGTATGGGGGAGAAACAGAAACTCCCACTGGTGGGGGGAAGAAAAAAAAAAAAAAAAAAAAAAAGAGGGAGAGGGGAAGGTTACCACCCCTTGAATCCTAGGGAGGTCTCAAAATGCACTCCTCTGGAGAAAAAAAAAGCCATGTAATTTAATGCTAATTTCTGAATATTTTTGTTCCCTGCGATACTCGTGGTTTGCTCCAGAACTTCACACAGACCTACATTTATTCCATTTCTTCACAGCATGATCAGGAGAAATGCCAATGCCAAGGCAACACTAGGTAACCAGACCAAGTGGCCATCTTACACTCACATTCAGTTTTTCATTACACTGAAACAAGCATACAAATGTAAAGGCCTTATACAGAAAACACAATAAGGGCAAAACTGGAGCAAACAAATTGCCCCACAGAGGACAAACAAATATTACATTGATTTAATTGATGCTTTTAACCTGGTAAAGTGCTAGAGAGGTCACCAAAGAACTGCAAAGCAATGCATTGGAGACTTCTAGCAATTAAGGTGTTAAAACCCACTTTAAATCAATATGAAATTTTGGGGATTTACATTTTCCCCTATAGTACAATCAGTTTGTTCCAGAATTTCTTCTTTTTTGCTTTCTGTGTAAGGCCCTAAGTTTTTTTTACACTAGAACAAGGTTTACACAACCTATGATGCAGTATTTGTGTAAGCAAATAACAGATAACTTATAAAGACTTCAGACTGTAATCAATGCTCAGTTTGTGACAGATGTTGGCAGAGAAGAAGAGTGGACTCCCAAATCATTGACAGACCAACTATATGATCCATTCCAAGGCAACTATTCCTCTAATCCAGATATGTGCAATCTACAGCAGTAATTGTACTGCAATTGCAAAAATCTTAAACAGGCCAACAGCTGGCAGACGATGATGGGAGTCGTATAACAAGATCAGGCACAGTCCTCCAAGTTCCCCACTATTGCTCAAAATTGTTGCATACTGGGTCACACCAAGGAGTTGCTTGGCCCCGCCAACCAAAGACTGGGTACCTCTGCCTCAGATATTCAGGGCACCGACTAAGCTTGTTGTGCTATGAGAAAGGGTCCATGTCTCACTTCTTTCATTTTTGCTGACGTGTGAATAAGCAGTTATTGTGCCTCTGCCATTTTCTTATCCAATGTCACCATTTAACCCTATGAATGCCAGAGGGGTATGCAACGCATTGAGGAGCAATGCACTGCATACTCCTCTGGAACTCAAAGGGTTAATGTTTTTACTTTGTTTTCTGGTTACAATTCTCACTAAAAGACAAGAAAGTACTAGGAAGCCACATTCACTGAAATAAAAAAAAAAAAAGTTTAAGAGCAAAGCTTTTTCCTAGAAAATCATTGAATTTAGCTGCAGCTGTAATTTTTTTGTGTGCAGTGTGAAGGCAGTTTAGCTTTATTTTACTGAATTTCAGGTGGAGTCTCTCGGAAATATGGAGGTTGGTGTTCTAAGAACTGGAGCAGTTATGGAGAAAACCAAGTGCATAATAGTGGAGAAACAAAAATGTCCATTGATTTAAATAGAACATTTAATTCCTTGAATGATACAGAGGTCTTGAATGCATCGTGAAGGCTTTAACACTATAAATTTTAATTTTTTATGAAACATTTTTATTAAGTTTTCAAATTACAAACAATTGTATACATAAAAGATTAAACAAATTTTAATTGTAACCCTTTGAACATCAGAGGTATGCAATGTATTGCAAACCACTCTGGCACTCACAGGATTAAAGCTACAGTCCAATTATTTCCTCTATTTCAGTAAATGTATTTAAAGGGGGATCATCTCTATATAAGTTAGCATGAATAGTTAGGTTATATATCGAATAGGAGTAAAAAAAAAAATGCAATTTTAAAGCTCCATTTGGTTGAAATTGTAGTTATAAACTCTGCCCTGCTCCTACTTCCGCATTGACTGCTCTGTAACTGCAGTCTGTCACTCTGCCTCTGCTCCCCTTCCTCTATCCAGCCTTCTCTGATGACAAAGGCTGTCTGTCTGTAAGATGGAGCGGTCTCATTGGGAGAGACCGTTATCTAGCCAATGAGACTGCTCCAGTTCACAGGAAGAAAGCCTCCATCATCGGAGGAGGCTGGATAGACAGAGGGGAGCAGAGGCAGAGTGACGGACTGTGGTAACAGAGCAGGTAACCGTAATCTATCCGGAAGTAGGCGCAGGGCAGAGTTTATAACTACAATTTCAACCAAACAGAGCTAAAAAAAATGAATAAAATTTTACTCATATTTGATATATAACCTAACTATTCATGCTAACTTATATAGAGGTGATACATCCCCTTTAAATGTGTAGAATACTCTCCAAGATTAAGTAAAAAAAAAAAAAAAGTTTCATACCACCATTAGAGATTTAACACACATTAAGGGCCATTTGTGCAAAAGAAAAATGGATGAATTGAGGGTTAAATAAACTACATTGTACAAGACACATTTATTCACTTATTTATTTCTTTATAAAAGTCTTGAGATATCTCTTGTCAAAGTAGTAAACACTACCACTGATTGAAATTTGCTTTCTATCCCACTGAATGTTTTATTATGTGTTGGCAATATCTCTAGCATTTAAAGGGTTAAAAGCCTCACTCAGAGCCCCACTTTAGTTTTGTACAGAGGGCTCTATTAATATATCTGCACTGAGGATATGGTACAAAGGTATAAATAGAAATACAAACTGCTTAATAATTCAAGCACCAGAGGGGTGTTCAACTCACTGATTTGCAATGTGTTGTGCACACTGCGGGTCCTTAGAGGTTAAATGAAAAGTAATGTTTCACAAAAACAGCATCTGCAATTAATCTTCATTGTATTTGGGCCATGGAGAGTTATTTCTACACTGTCAGATTTGTAGTTCAAATGTAATTGAATGATAAAGCATTCCCCTCCCTCCCCTTTTACCTACTGTAAGCCGCCTCCCCTAAGATGTGAAATCTGGTGTCTTAACCGGACAGGTTACAATGAGGGACAATCTTCTTACTGTGAGCATATGGAAAACCCTGTCCCCCTTGACAGGTTTTTCATGTTTTTCCCTTATGCTCACTGAAGATTGTCCCTCTCTGTGATCCATCCGAACAGTCTTGCTGCTCTTAGGTGAGCAGTGTTACCTCAGTAAAAGGGGTGGGAGGGGGATATCTTATGATTCAATTACTCTTGAACTACAACTCTGACGGTACTGAAACAACACTCTCCATGGCCAAAATACTATGAAGATTAATTGGAGCTGCTTTTATTGTGAAGCATTACTATCCCTTTACCTCAACTACCCCTTGTTATCTCCACATAAACTTCCTTTTTCCATTATTTATGGTTATATACACAGACTAAGTTCACAGCGGCAATTTGAATGTGTTGTAATGCAATGCAATTCCCCCAACCAAGTTAAGTAACCTGCCCTATCTCTGAGAATATTCCCCCAGCAATCCTGTCATTAAGGGAGAGTGGTGATGATGAGGTAGAGAGCCATATATCATTGGTTGATGCCAAAGTGGGTCAGCCATTCACTGGACTTTGTGATGAGAATCATAACGTCCATATAACTAGTGTGAACAGATCTTCACCGCATCCCACAGGCCACAGCTCTGCTGCCTTCCAGTCATGGATGTAATTTGCAGCAAGCCATGTTCTCCAGCAACAAGCAAAGCAATTTGCTGTAGTGTGAGCAGTCCCACTGTGGCAGATATGTTCAGTTTGCTGGCAATTTGTGCAGCTTTCCAACAAGGCTGCTCTAGGATCGCAAGTGTTATCAGGGGAATATACTGTTAAAATACAAAAAATAAAAAACTTTTTTGTTAACTCATGGGAGTGATGAGTGATAGAAAGGATGCAGAATAATCTAGAACTATTTGACAGTGTGGAGGTGTAATGAAAGGGTAGATAAAGAGTGAGATTTAACTATAAAAATAGTTTGCATGAAGCTTCACTGGGGAATCTTTTGCATAAGTATTCCAACAGAAAAATATTTTTTTTCTTCTAATACTTGAAAACAATTATGATTTTTGCTAGTAAAGCTCATGTGTACATGGACACAATTGTATTTTTCCTGTAGCCTCCATGGTGTTTAGCCAAGAAAGTACAGCTAGCCAACCAGCTCCAGAAAGATTTGAGACACTAACTATTGACTAGATAGTGGAAAGGAAAGAAGAGTCCTGTGAGCATGATCCCGAAGGGGTCACACAGGAAAGCCAAACATGGTCCCTCGACAGGTTGGGAGACCAGTAACCTGTATGGATTAAGAGAAAAGAATTTAACAGGTAAGACTAAAATTCTCTTTTCTCTGTCGTCCAATACAGGTTACTGGTAACTCTGGGATGTTCAACCATTTAGTTTCCCAGAGGAGAGAAGTAAGGTAAGGACCAGGTGCAAGGCACCCAAAGTCACCAGAGCAGATATGAACCATCAGATCAGAGATAGCCCAACAAAACAATGAAATGTCAGCAGACACTGACCAGGGGTAACAACACCCCAGGAACTGTTACACAGCACGCTGAACTAGAGCCAAGAGGGCTCAGAAGTAAAGGAATCACCAAAGAACCGAAGAAGATCCTAGACAGGCAAGACTGCCTCCAGGATTTTCCTCCCATAGCTGGCGCCAGCCAATGCCAGCACATCAACACGGTAGTGCTTCAAAAAGGTGTGTACAGACGACCAATTGGCCGCCTTGCACAACTGATCAGCGGAGGCCTGATTCTTGTAAGCCCAAGAGCCCCAATAGACATTGTAGAATGAGCCGTGACCCGAAAGGGGACAGGCTTCTTCTCAGCTTGTAAGCCTTACGAATGGTGGACTTGATCCAGGAAGCAATAGTCACTTTGGAAGCAGGTCTTCCTGCCCTGGAACCCTTAAGAATGATGAGCAGTGCGTCAGAATGCCTGATAGTGCAATGTACATAAAACTTGAAACAACGCACAACGTCCAACAAGTGGAGATCCCTCTCTTTGTCAGAGGCGGGGTCAGGGCAGAAAGAAGGCACCACAATCTCCTGATTGATGTGGAACTCCGAAACCACCTTCGGGAGAAACTCCTTAGAAGTGTGAAGCACTGCCTTGTCTTTGTGAAACAACAAATAGGGTGGTTTACAGGACAGCACATGTAATTCCGCAACATGCCGAACAGACACGATCGCCAGGATTAAAATAAATTTTCCATAGTAGCCAAGGATTCAAACGGAGGGAGCTGAAGAACGCCCAAAACCAAGTTAAAATCCCACGGAGGAGCGGGATGCTTCAAGGTAGGACGAGTATGAGCAATGCCCTGGAAGAAAACTTTGACATTAGGAAGGATAGCAATGTGCCTCTGAAAGAAAACAGAGAGGGCAGAAGTCTGAAGCTTAAGGGAACTCAAACTGAGGACCTTATCCACACCGTCCTGCAATAAGGCCAGTACCGTAGGAAGATCAAATTCCTGGGACAGGTCATTATGAGCACACCATGACAGAAAAGTCAACCAGACATGATGGTAGATCTTGGAAGAAAAAGGTTTGCAGGCATTGAGCATAGTAGCTACCACACCAGAAGAAAAACCTCTCTTCTTCGATAATGAGGATTCAATTTCCAAGCTGGCAAAGCTAGCCGATGAACATCCTCCTTCCACAGGTAACCCTCTAGAAGAAGATCCGGATGGCAAGGAAGCCGGAATGGCTCCGCCACTGACAGAACCCAGAAGCTCCGGAAACCAAACTTAAGGCCAGTACAGAGCAATCAGAATAAATGGACAGCGCTCCAGTTGTACTTTCCATAACACCCTGTGCAACACTGGGAGGGGAGGAAAGATGCAGGCTAGAGGAAACAAAAGAATGGACATGGCATCCACCGCCAGAGCTAGAGGGTGCCTCTATCAAGAGCAGAACCTCGGAACCTTACTGTTGTGTCTTGTTGCCATCAGGTTGATGTAAGGAAGACCCCATTTCTGAACAATGAGGGTAAACACCTCTGGGTGCAGTTCCCACTCTCTGTTGACCACTGTGTGTCGACTGAGGAAGTCTGCCATGACGTCGTCTACACCAGGAATGTGCACTGCGGATATGGAAGGAATGTGTTCTTCTGCCCAGGACAAAATAACCTTGACTGCTAACCAAGCAGCGAGACTTTTTGTTCTGCCCTGCTTGTTGATGTAAGCCACGGACGTGGCGTTGTCGGACTGTACCCAGACCGGACAGTCCTTCAGCTGAGACGTCCAATGACGAAGGGCATGAAAATCGTCCGAAGCTCCAACACATTGATGGGAAGGAGAGATTCCTCCTTAGACCACCGACCTTGAGCACTCAGGCGACCCAGGACCGCTCCCCAGCCGGAGTGGCTGGCATCCGTTGTCACCATGGTCCAGAAGGATACCAGAAAGGACTTGTCTTTCAGCAGATTGGAGAGGTCGAACCCCCATGACAAACTCAGTTCCACATGAAGAGTGAGGGACACCGACGTCTTCAGAAGGTTTGGCTGACCCTTGCACACCTGAAATCCCAAAACTTCTGGAGTTCCCCGGTGTGCGTCATGGCAAACGGGACCACTTTTATGGTGGAGATGAATTTCACCACTAGAGAGGACAGCTTCTTGGCTGGAACTGGATCTTGAGACAGAACCGCAGAAACCCTGCGGGCGATCTGGTGAGCTACCTCGTCTGTGAGAAACACAATGCTCTTCTGAGTATCGAAGAGAAGGCCCAGGAAGACCAGAAGCTGGGATGGAACAAGACCTGACTTGTCCATGTTGATGATCCACCCATAATAGGTGAGAGCGTGAATGCATTGCTGAACTTTCTGATGAAGAAGTTCTGCAGAGGGAGCTCTCAGAAGCAGGTTGTCCATGTATGGAGTAACTGATGCTGTCCCGATGGAGGACAGACACTAAGGCTCCCTCGACATGGTTGAAAACTTGAGGAGCTGTAGTTAGATCAAAGGGAAGAGCTGAAAACTGAAAATGCCCTTGGTCGCAGGCAAATCGGAGATACTGATGGCTCTCTGGATGAATGGCGGTGTAAATATGCGTCCTGAAGATCCAGGGATGCAAGGAATTCCCCGGGTACATAGCAGCAATCACCAACAGCAGAGACTCCTGGTGATAATGAGTCTGGATCACAAAGGCATTGAGATCCTTCAAATCCAAAATGGGATAACAACCGCTGTCCTTCTTGGAAACCACAAAGAGATTGGAGTAAAAACCCATACCTCTGTCCTGAACTAGAACCGGCTCTAGAACATCCTTGTCCAGAAGAGCCTGAATAGCACACTGTTGAACAGATGGAGTTTCTCGGCGCCCTGAGGCGTATGAGAAGGAAAGAAGAGAAAGGGAGGAAGAGAGACAAAAGAGATCCTGTACCCTTCCATCACCACCTGTAAAACCCACGGGTCCGCAACTGAATCCTCCCAGACGCTGTGGTAGTGACGCAGACAACCACTCACAGCAGAGTGGGGACCCGGGTTTGGTGAGCCATGCCGAAGGAGGATTGGAAGCCTTGGGCTTGGAGGAGACCTTGGGCTTCCATTGCTGTTTGGAGGGAATCATTTGGTTCACCGGACATGTCTCAGTCCAAAAGGAACGAAAATACTGATTACTCTTAAGCTGCATTTTCCTGGAGACCAAGGGTAGAAGGGTACTCTTACCCCCTGTGGCCTCACTGATCAGATCTTTAAGATCTGGCCCAAACAAAGAAGTACCTAGAAAAGGTAGAGAGAGCAATGCTTTCTTGGAAGCAGTGTCAGCAGACCAGATCTTGAGCCAAAGAGCCCATCTGGCAACCACAGACATGGTGGAAACCCTACCCACCAAATGGATGGCATCAAAAAAGGCAGCAGAAACATAGTGCTGTGCCTCAGATATGTTGGCAAGAAGGAGCAACATATTCGAAGTAGGAGCACCCTGACGGACAGCCAGGGTGAGCTGTTCAGTCCAGACCGCAATGGTCCGGTTCACCCATGCTGCAGTGAAAGCTGGATCCATGGCAGTACCAGCAGTGGCAAAAATGGACTTGAGTGAAACCTCAAGTTTCTGGTCAGTCCAGTCCTTCAGAGCAGACACATCAGAAACTGGCAAGGCAGTAGATTTAGATAGCCTGGAGATAGGAGAATCCACTTTGGGAGGATAAACCCACTGCGCAAGTGCTGCCTCAGAGAAGGGATAACGCTTGGCAAATTTCTTGAACACAGAAGGTTTCCTGTCCGGGGATTTCCACTCTTCAGACACAAGGCGGCCAAAAGTGGGGCAAGGGTCTTTTCAGGCTCCTGAAACACATCAGAGGGGTCAGAAGGGGCTCAGGATCAGCTTCAAAAGGAACCCCAAAAACTGAAAGACGACAACAGCAGAACATTCCTCAACATCTGAATCCACCAGCAGTTCCTCCTCAGAGGAATCTGATACTTCAGGTACTCCCTGAGGTTTTGGCAGGGAAGACTTGACAGAGGAGGGGATGGAAGACCCCCTGTCACTAGGATGGAAAGAGTTGCAATGTAGACCTAAGGTCCCTGGTAGCAGCCTTGAACTCTTGCACCCAAAATGGCTCTAATGCATGGCTAGAGGTTCCTGGGAGACTCTCAGGGACATCAAAACAAGCTGGGCATAAATGACCTTAGAATTCTCTAGGTAACCCTGAATGACAGGAAGAGCAATGCTCAATAGGGGGATACAGAGACCCCAGCATCCTTAGTCTTAGTCCTGGCCCCAAGCTCCAACGGTATAGACGTTCTCACAGTGTCAAATAACCTTACAGTATAGAAAATCACCCAAGTACAGTGTGTAGGATTAAAGTTTCACCCCAGAAATCACTAAACTAGACTTACCTGGCAAGAGAAGGGTTAATCAGAGGAGAGAAGAAGAGTCCAAGCCCTGCGTAGGATACTCATTCTGGAAATGGCACAAAATGTCTGCCGTGGCAGGAGCCAATCAAATGAGCGAGCAAAGCAAGCGTTCAAGGGAAAATAGGATTTTAGTCTTACCTGTTAAATCCTTTTCACTTAGTCCATACAGGTTACTGGTACACTGGGAGGCGATCCGCCCCTTTAAGTAGGCAGGAACACTCTCTAAATGTATGACCAGAGATAGAAGAGAAGAAGAAGACCCCTGTGAGCATGCCCCAAAGGACTCCCACGGGATGCCACAGGAGAGCCAAGCATGGTCTCTTGACAGGGAGGGAGACCAGTAACCTGTATGGACTAAGTGAAAATGATTTAACAGGTAAGACTAAAATCGTATTTTCACTGTCGTCCAATACAGGTTACTGGTACACTGGGATGTCCAAACATTGAGATTCCCAGAGGCGGGAAGAAGGCAAGGACCAGGCGCAAGGCCCCCATAGTCACCAGAACCTCTATGAACAAACCGGTCATAGATCCCAAAAATCAGAAGTGTCAACGGACACCAACAAGGGGTAAGAACAGACCCCAAACCAAACACAGCACACTGAACCAGAGCCAACAGGGCTCAACAGTAAGGAAGCACCGAGAACCTCAGAAGAAGAAAATCCTAGACAGGCAAGACTGCCTCCAGGACCTTCCTCCCAAAGCTGGCATCAGCCGAGGCCAGCACATCCACACGGTAGTGCTTCGAAAAAGTGTGCACCGAGGACCAAGTGGCCGCCCGGCACAGCTGATCAGCAAACGCTTGATTTTTGTAGGCCAAAGAGGCCCCAATTGATCTGGTAGAATGAGCAGTGACCCGAAAAGGCACATGTTTATTCTGCAATTCGTAAGCCTTACGAATAGTAGACTTTATCCAAGATGCAATGGTCACCTTGGATGCCGGTCTCCCTGCCCTAGGCCCCTCAGGAATGACAAACAGAGCGTCAGACTTCCTGATAGACTCAGTGCGATGTACATAAAATTTGAGACAACGCACTACATCCAACAAATGAAGATCCCTCTCCTTGTCAGAGGAAGGGTTAGGGCAGAAAGAGGGCACCACAATCTCCTGATTGATGTGAAATTCGGAGACAACCTTAGGCAAAAACTCCTTGGAAGTGCGAAGCACAGCCTTATCCTTGTGGAACACCAGATAAGGCGGTTTACAAGACAAGGCTTGTAATTCAGCCACCCGGCGAACTGATACAATAGCCAAAAGGAAGGCCATCTTCCAGGACAAAAGGCGTAAAGGAATAGTAGCCAAGGACTCAAAGGGGGGTCGTTGGAGAACCCCCAAAACTAGAATAAGATCCCACTGAGGAGCCGGACTCCTGAAAGCGGGACGAACATGAGCCACACCTTGGAAGAAAACCTTGACGTCAGGAATAACAGCGATGCGCTCCAGGAAAAAGACAGAAAGCGCTGAAGTCTGGACCTTAAGAGAACTCAGACTGAGTCCCTTATCAACACCGTCCTGTAAAAAGGCCAGGACAGCAGGAAGATAAAAATCATGCGATAGATCCCTATCAGCACACCATGTTACAAAGGTCGACCAGACACGGTGATAGATCTTAGAAGACACAGGTTTACGAGCACGTAGCATCGTAGACACCATAGCAGAAGAAAAACCCTTTTCCTTCAAAATTGAGGATTCAACATCCAAGCCATCAAATGAAAACGATGAATATCCTCCTTCCACAGATAGCCTTGGAGCAGAAAATCTGGACGAGAGGGAAGTGGAAAGGGCTCCGCCACAGACATTGCCATCAGATCCGGATACCAGGACTGACAAGGCCAATTCGGAGCGATCAGAATAACCAGACAACGCTCCATCTTCAGCTTCTGGATAACTCTGATCAACAGTGAAAGAGGAGGAAAGATGTAAGCTAGGGAGAAGTCCCAAGGAATGGACAAGGCGTCCACTGCCAGAGCCAGTGAGCAGAACACTGAAACCTTCCTGTTGTGTCTGGTTGCCATCAGATCCACCACAGGAACCCCCCACATCTGAGTGAGAAGTTGGAACACCTCTGGATGAAGAGCCCATTCTCCGCTGTCGACTGTGTGACGACTGAGAAAGTCTGCCATGACGCTGTCTACGCCTGGAATGTGGACCGCTGAAATAACGGGAACATGAACGTCTGCCCAAGACAAAATGGACTTGACCTCTAACCAGGCAGCAAGACTTCTTGTTCCGCCCTGCCTGTTGATGTAGGCCACTGCGGTTGCGTTGTCGGACTCGACCCTGACAGGACAACCCTCCAGTTGAGATTCCCAATGGTGTAGGGCAAGGAAGATCGCACGGAGTTCCAGAATGTTGATGGACAGAAGAGATTCCTCCAGTCCCCACTTCCCCTGTGCACTGAAGCGACCCAAGACCGCCCACCATCCCAGGAGGCTGGCATCCGTCGTGACTGTGGTCCAATAAGGGATCTGGAAGGATCTCCCTTTCAGGAGATGAGAAAGATCCAACCACCATTCCAAGCTCAACTAGACATGAGGAGGTAGAGAGACAGATAGCTTCAGATGGTCTGGACGATTCCTGCACGTCTGAATCACGAACCTTTGAAGTTCCCTGGTGTGTGCCATAGCGAACGGCACCGCCTCTATCGTGGAAATGAATTTTCCCACCAGAGAAGTCAATTTCGGTACTGGAATCCGCTCGAGAGACAGAATCTTCGATACCCGGAGAGCAATCTGATGAGCCACCTCCTCTGGCAGAAACACCATGCACCGCTGGGTGTCGAACAGAAGACCCAGGAAGATTATCCGCTGAGATGGAACCAAGTCTGACTTGTCCAGATTCACAATCCATCCATGGCGAGTGAGTGTCTGAATGCAAGCCTGAACCTGCTGGTGAAGGATCTCTGCTGATGCGGCTTTCAATAGTAAGTCGTCCATGTATGGAGTCACTCTGATACCATCCCGATGGATTACTGCTATCAATGCCCCCAGGACCCGTTGAAAAACCTGTGGAGCTGTCGTCAGCCCAAAGGGAAGAGCCGAAAACTGAAAATGACCTCTGTGGCAGGCAAACCTGAGATACCACCTGCTCTCTAGATGGATAGGGATGTGCAGATATGCATCCTGAAGATCCAGGGAAGCAAGGAATTCCCCCGGATACATAGCATCAATCACAGTGCGCAGAGATTCCTGTCTATAGTGGGTACTCACAACAAAGGAGTTGAGATCTTTGAGGTCCAAAATAGGACGAGCACCACCGTCCTTTTTGGCCACAACGAACAGGTTGGAATAGAATCCTGAGCCTATGTCCTCTTGAGAAACTGGTTCCACAACGTCCTTGTCCAAAAGATCCTGAATAGCGTCGTCAAATAGACACCTTTTTGTGGAGTCCTGAGAAGGACGAATAAAATGGAAGTGAAAGGGAGGAAGAGAAAAGAAAGGGATCCTGTATCCCTCTGACACCAGCTGAAGAACCCAAGGATCTGCCACTGAATCCTCCCAAACCCGGCGAAAGAGGTGAAGTCGCCCACCTAACAGCCGGATGCGGACCCGGGTTCGGCGAGTCATGCCGAAGCAGTCTTGGAAGTCTTGGCCTTGGGGGCAACTTTGGGCTTCCAGGACTGTTTGGGCTTGGAGGAGGCACACGGAGCAGGCGGAACCGCCTGGGACGTGGGGCGTGTCTCAGTTTGGAAGGAACGAAAGGACCGATAGCGCTTAGCTGGGAATTTCTTCTTAAAGACTGAGGGTAGAAGAGTACTTTTACCTCCAGTAGCCTCGCTGATCAATTCCTTTAGCTCAGATCCAAACAGGGAAGTCCCTGTTTGTCAGCAGACCAAATTTTTAGCCAAAGAGCGCGTCTAGCCACCACAGAAGAAGTGGAGGCCCTCGCCATCATGCGAACTGCGTCAAAATCAGCATCAGAAACATAATTCTGAGCTTCAGAAATATTAGCAAGTAGTTGCAGCTGCTCTGACACTGGCGCATCTTGGCGAACCGCCACAGTAAGCTGTTCAGTCCAGACCGCAATGGCCCGGTTAACCCACGCCACAGCGAAGGTCGGACGCATGGCAGTACCAATAGAGGCAAAAATAGACTTAAGACAGGTCTCTAACTTTTTGTCAGTCCAATCCTGTAAAGCAGAAGCATCAGATACAGCCAGAGCAGTGGATTTAGACAACCTAGAAACCGGAGCATCCACCTTAGGAGGATGAACCCATTTAGCCAATTCAGTCTCAGGAAAAGGATAAAGTTTGGCAAACTTTTTTGTGACTGAAGAGGACTTGTCAGGATTTTTCCACGCATCAGAAACTAGACGTTCAAGAGTAGGATTAGTAGGAAAACAGGTAACAGCCTTTGAAGGTTTCTGAAATACGTCCGTTGGGTCAATAGGAGACTCCTGGCACAAGGGAAGATTGACGGTGGTCAGCACAGCTCTGATCAAACCCTCAGCAGAGAGTTCAGGATCACATTCAAAAGGGTCCCCAACCGATCTGGTAGACTCAATAACTGTACCATCCTCAACATCAGAATCCTGCAACAGTTCTTCCTCAGAAGAATCAGATACGTCAGGGGCTCCCTGTGCCTTGGGCAGGGAGGTCCTGACAGTGTAGGGGGTCTGCCATACTTGAAGAGCCCCCTGAACCTGAGAGGGAAAGAGCTGAAGAGTGGATCTGAGATCCCAAGTTGCAGCCTTTAACTCTTTCACCCATGTTGGCTCAATAGTGTGACTGGAAGGCCCAGGGTTGCTGCCATGACCTTCCGCACAAGTTGGGCATAAATGACCAGAAAATTCTCTAGGTAGCCCTGAATGACAGGAGGAGCAAAACGCAATGGGGGAAACAGATACCCCAGCCTCCTTTGTCTTAGGTCTAGTCCCAGGCTCCAGTGGAGTAGACATACTCACAGTGTCAGATATACCCCACAGATAATCTTTCACACTTTAATTGGGTGATTTCTAAGTATTCACCCCAGAAACGTTTAAAACTAAACTTATCTAGCAACCGAGTCCCCCAACACACTCAAACGTAAAACCGGATGATAGAGCAAGGGAAGACAAACAAAATGAGCCCACTCTGAAGTCGCTATGAGAAGCGGTTCCAGAGATACGTCCCACACAGTGTAAGCCCATAGAGAGTAAAGGAGCAATGGCATCTATGCTGGAAAGCGCGCTTAAAGGCGCGGAACATAAATTTCCAATAAAATTATCTCTTAAACTAAAAGTTCTATAACGCATAGCAAACACATGTTCTATGTAAGCAAACAGTACCCAGCCAAGGCAAATGCTGAAAATACCCATAAAACTGAAAAACCCAGCAAATAAAGGGTTAAATCCCACATAAACTGATCCAAAACTCAAGACATACACATATACATTGCATTAGCAAGATATAGAAAAACACCCAATGAGTGCTGGAGTGCACAATGAGAACTCCCAAGTACTAGCCCAATGAAGGGAAACTGAGGGACAAGTGGACCTTCGGCACTCAAAGGGTGGCTCACCTTTCTGCTGGACTTCTGTCTTCAGGCTACCAAGATAAGTAAAGAATTACCACAGAGGATAATCCCCAGGGAAGTACTTGAAATCAAGTTGTTCCCCTATCAGGACAAAAGGTCCACCAGAAGTACCCTGGAAGCTGTGCTATCCACTTTAAAGAGGGCATTTGACAGCCTTGGTAACCCGCCTAATGGTGGTATTCCATATTTGTAAAAATAACAAAGAAACTAAAGTTTGAAGAGAGATGTTCTCCACCTGGTGTGAACACACCGAGGAACAAATCATTTGGCTTGTGCTGACTGAGGAGCAGCCTAGGAGGGAGGGGAGGCTCCACCCCCTGCATACATTTAGAGAATGTTCCTGCCTACTTAAAGGGGCGGATTGCCTCCCAGTGTACCAGTAACCTGTATTGGACGACAGTGAAATGTAGTTTTACCAGAAAAAGTACCCCAACAGTGCCCGAAGCCCCCTGAGCCCCCCCAACACCCTAGAAACATGAACCGGATGACAGAGCAAGGGCAGACAAGAAAAATGAGACATCTCTGAAGTGGCTGGGTTAAGTGGTTGCAGAGAGATGTCCCAAACTGTACAGTCCCATAGGAGTGAATGGAGCAATGGCGCTTATACGGTGAACTCAAATTTTACAAAATTGAAACAGTAAAATAAAAATGCATGAAACATCACTAGAACATGTTAGGATACCCAAAAAACACCGAACCAGTAGGAAAAGTGTCAGAACCCCCCCCCCAAAGATGCAAAACCAGCAGCTAAAGGGTTAAATTACCACATAAACCTGCTCCAAAACACCCAGCAGACATACAGATAGACCCAATGAGTGCAGGAGTGTGCAACAGGAACTCCAAGGGTAAACCCCTATGTGGAGGGGCACTGTGGGACACGTGGACCTGCAGCACTCAAAGGGTTGCTCACCTTTCCTGCATATCTTCTGTCTTCAGATTACCATGTATTAAGAAGAAGCCTCGGTGGGCAATTCCTGAGGAAAGAACTTGTAGCCAAGATTTTCCCCCCAGGGCTTAAAGGGATAGTAATACTTAAAATGTAAAAAAAATAATATGTTGTAGGATTTATCCCCCTGAGTAAAATAAGAGTACTCCCACTGCTGTTTCATTCAAAAGTTATTAATTTTCAAAGTCGAATTTTTTAGGTGCAACATCACAATGGCCTGAAATTGTACAGTGGTGCTGTTGCTACACGATCCTATGGACAGGTCTGGTCCCGGGACCATAAATCTCCATAGGATGGTGTAGCAACAGCACCACTGTACAATTTCAGGCCATTGTGATGTTGCATCTAAAAAATTCAACTTTGAAAATTAATAACTTTTGAATGAAACAGCAGTGGGAGTACTCTTGTTTTACTCAGGGGGATAAACCCTACAACATATTTTTTTTTTACATTTTAAGTATTACTATCCCTTTAAGGTCCATAAAAAGCACCTGGTTACTGAGCTAGCCACATCTAAGGGCATTGTCAGTTATGGTAATCCACCTAATGGTGGTATTCCATTTCTAACAGAAAAATAAAAACATTTCTAAAACTATAGCAGAACTGTTCTCTTGCACAGGACAATATTTGAGCATTGCTAAAGAATGATATTATGTCAGTTAAAACATACTACCGTCATGATGGCACCACAGCTTCCAGGACCTTCCTCCCATGTTTTGCGTCCGCCAATGAAAAAAAAACATCCACCTTATAATGCCTGATGAAGGTGGATATAGAAGCCCAAGTGGCCGCCTTACAGATTTCTGCAGCAGAGGCCTCAGCTTTTGCTGCCCAAGATGTTGACAAGGATCTTGTGGAGTGAGCTGTTATCTTTGCTAGAACTTCCACTTTTGCTTCTGAAAAGGTAATTTAATGCATTCCTTAATCCAACGAGATATAGATGCCTTAGAAGCGGAGTTTCCTTTGTTTTTTCAAAGAAGTGAACAAATAACGCTTCTGATTGTCTAAACTCCTTGGTGCGGTCTAAATAGTAAGAAAGACATCTCCAAATTATGAAATCTTCGTTCTGTCTCATTTTGAGGAGAAGGACAAAATGAGGGAAGAACTATTTCCTGATTAAGGTGAAAATCCGTCACAACCTTAGATCTAAATGAGCCTTGTGTTCTCAGTATCACTTTATCCTTATGGAAAACAATATAAGGAGGTTTACAGGACGATGCTTGTAAATCCCCTGCTCTGCGAGTAGACGTTATTGCTGTCAAAAACACTGTCTTGATCGTTACATTCTTTAAAGAGATGCTATGCATTGGCTCAAAAGCTTTGGATCTAGATAACTGCTCCAAAACTAGGTTAAGATCCCATGGGGGAAATATATTTTTATAGTAGGCCTCACTTTCACTAAGGCTTTGATGATTTTTTTTAGCAGAGTATCATCCATAAACTGGACTGCCAGAATAGCAGATAGGGCAGACAGCTGCACTTTTAAAGAGGCAGGCTTAACTCCCAAGTCAAACCCATGCTGCAAGAAATCCAGAATCTAAGGGCTAGATATTTCTTGAAATGATACATTGTTTTTCATGCACTAGGCCCTGAAATTTTTTCATACCTACCTATTATTAGATACCTCTAATCGAACACCAAAAACTGTTGTATATGGTTAGAAAAATAACAAGAAAAAATAATATTAATATAAAATAAATGATCACAAAATAATTTATAAAATCTAATAATATTCTTTAAAAAAAAAAAATCTTGATTACAAATATAATGGATTGTAGAATAGAAAAAAATCAAGGAATGGCCACATCATGCTGGATCGATCCCGGCCATTTGCCTGCAGCAAGTGGATCTCCAAAAGGGCCTATCATCCACCGACGGCCAGTGGGATTGATGCCAGCCAGCTATCACTGGCAGGTAGATCACCAACTGGGTCAAGCTGTACATTTATTCATATGTAACTATGTCGGTTTATTTGGCTTGTTCTTAATACTCAGAGGTATTTATATATCCAAGTTCTGTGCCTTGGTAAAGATTACATCCCGTTTGCCTGGAAGAATATTGTTTAATGAAGTGTCCGTTTTCAAAATATCCCAATGTTTACATAAAATTATTTAAAACATTTTGCTTCCTGAATTATATGGAGTGATGAATGCCATTTTAAAATCTTTAGGGTCTTTTTCTACCAAATCTTTTTCCAGTATTGCTTCAGGATAAGCTCCTTCTCTAACTCTTTCCTGTTATATCTTAGCTTGTTCTTTAATTTGTTCCATATCAGTACAATTACATCAGATCCATTCAAACTCAGCTTTTGGAATGTTGTTAAGCCAAAGTGGAAAATAGCAACTGTTTAATGCTAACTATTAATGTCTATAGGTTTAAAAAAAAGTTTGGGTTTTTATGTTTAATGCTACTCTTTGATCTTCTCTTCTGCCATATTTATAAATTATAGTGTCTTACTGCATCATACCATACATTGTGTACTTTACATGAAAAGAATAGCTAAAATAAGTGTGCTTTAAAGGAACCGACACAATTTGTTTATGAGAATATTTTTCTTGGCTCTGACCAGGAGCGGACATATTGTTATACCGGAGTGTTGTATTCTTGGTAAATATGCCAATTAAACCATTTTGCATTCCCTTATGTGTTTCCAACTTGGCCTTTAGCAAAAGAAAATGTAATCATAAAATAAATTAGTAGTTCTTTAAGAGAAGAAAGTAATGCCAGCAACAATATTCAAAAAACAAAATTGATCCACTTATATTTGTACATGACATATTAGGGAAAGGGTGAGAATGCACAGTCAGGAGCCTAACTGGTAGAATGACATTATTACTAGTGTGATCGATAAACAATACACAGTTTACTTGGCAACCTTAGTCACCAGGTCACCAGCCAAACACAGAGGTAGTTATTTAATTTGGTTCTTCACTGTTCTCGCAAAGGTTTAAGTCTAAACTGTACAAAGGCTTAGAAGATAAAGGAATCTGTTCATGGGTGCCTTCTGCAGCATAAATTGTGTACCATATGTCTTCTGAACTTTCCAGACCACTCAAGCTAAAATGGCACTGTTCTTTAGCCATAAACTTCAGTTTCAATTGATATAATTATAAGCCAAAATATATACAAATGCAACATTAAAACAGCAAGTAAACTTCAATATATTTTATCCCTTTTGTGTATTAGATGTGGAGATACCACAATAGCTTTATACTAAATAACACACATACTGCTGTAATGTATAAGAACTGTGCTGTGTGTGCATCCAGTTCCTACACACTAGCAGAAATAAAGGGGGGGGGAAGCTTAGGGAACCACCTCTCTAAGCTAAGAAGCTACTGTTTAACCCTTTGAGTGCCAGAGAGGTATGCAACGTTGCAGGTTTATTTGCTCTTCTTCAAAAGATACTGGACTGCACATCTGGAAACCCCTGTCTGCTTTGAAATTTCTGCCCTTGCTGATGCAGTATAACTGCCTTGTGTCTTGTTGCTGTGCTTAGTCTTGCAATGGTGTATGACTTTTGATGAGTTTGGCTCTTCCTCACGGCTGTTTCTGTTAATGATTGTGTTTCAACCCACATATTAAATTGATGATCACTGTTTAATCATACACCCGGCTATTTGCCTATAAAATCCCTGACTTTGTGCAAGTGTACCTAGAAGACTTGATGATGTTTTGAAGGCAAAGTGTGGTCGCACCAAAAATTTTCTTCTGTTTATTGGCTATGCATTTTGTTAATTGATAAAAATAAACCATTAACATGTCTATTTTGTAAGCACTCTTACTCTACAGCAGGCTCTGGTTCTTAACCCCTTAACGACGCTTGACGGTCATAGTACGTCAGTCAAGGGTCGATTTGACTGAACGACCGATGACGTACTATGACCGTCACCGAATTCTGGGCTCCCCCCGCGGCTGCACGCGTTCAGGGAGTCCGGAATGCAACGGAGCAAAAAAAAAAAAAAAAAAGTAACCCGGAGACCCAAAAATCCCAGGGAACATCCATGGTTGGGGGGGGGGGGGGCATAGAATTAAGGCACAAGTGAAGGGAAAGTGATAACAGACCCCACAAAGCCCCAGAAATACCAAAATAGCCAAAAACTGTGGTGAAAGGAAAAAAGCAACCATCCTTACTCTAAAACCCTATGCATAGATAGCAGATTGTTAAATAACATACCCAAGTGAATGCAAGAGCCTGCCAAGGCTCATAACGCACCTGTATGGAGAGGCACATGACTGGGACATAAGTGGACCAAGGCACTCAAAGGGTTACTTATCAGTCTTCTGTATTCAGATTATCATTGTAACCAGAAGCAAACAGAGCCTCAGGAGAGATTGTTGGGATGGAAAACTTGGAAGCAAGTCCACACAATACCTGTGCACTGGTCAATCCACTCCAGGAAAGCACAGTAATCTAATAAGGAAAATAATATAATTGCTAAAAAACTAAGAGCCTGTGTCTTGCCATTGTTTCTTCAAGCAGGATACATGAATACTGGGTAATAGCAGGCAGGAGGAGGGTTGAGATGAAGGAGGAGGGAGTCTCCACCGATAAGACTCTGTCTTTGAGATGTGTATGGCCCTCCAGGAGAAGGGACTCAACCCATGGTATCTGTGTTCCATATTGGACATAAGAGAAACTGTATTTTTAGAAAAGTATATGCTCAGTATATTCATGACCTTTCCATTTTATAGTGCTGCTGTTTCTACTGCCATACTGAGGAATTGGGGGAACCTTCAGTCAATATGACAGCACAGGTTCATAGACTACAAAAGGCATACCAAACAAACATAATGCAGTAAAAGAAATAGCCATTTCTACATCTTTAAATGGGGCTTTTAATCCCTTGATACTTGAGGATCTCAGCACATTGAAGACCTTTCTAGATTATTAAAAAAACTCTCCTTTACATCAATGCAGATTTGTGTTCATTTCTTGGGTACGGTCAGTTTCCTCTAGACCTGTATCACCTTTTCTTAGCACATCAGCCTCCATGACTCTGTGCATGTGTGTGCAAGTGTATATGTGTATTATACATCTCTGAATGCTGGGATCTTGAATTCACAGTCTGACATCCTAGAATTGTTCCACCTTCCACTGGTAGTCACAAGACTGTTTGGTCTGGATATAATTAAGCCTGCATGATCTTAGGACGGTGTCGGTGTCAGCTGTAGTCCAACAAAGGTGTTTCATTGTAAAGTCTGGACTCCAAAAGCTTCTTATATGCACTTTTAGCAAACATCTATGTATATATCTGGACCGCCAGATGTTAAGGGGTTAATATCCATTGACATGAGACTAGTTTTAAAGCCTGTGCACACGGGCCAACACTGGCGGTGCTGCAGTCATGTGCAGTACTGACTGCCCACGCCACGGCTAATAGGGAGCAGGGAGCTCCGAATTCAGACCGAAGGTGCGCAGAGAGGACTACAATCTGAATTTGGTATGCCCTGCTCCGTATCAGCCGCAGCGCAGGCATTTAGTACTGTGCATGACTGCAGCGTGTGCGCAGCTGTCTCTACTGTGCATGACAGCTTCTGACAAACATCCTTAGCGAATTATAATATTGGATAAGTATTGCATTGGTCATTTGTTGGTGTTTTCAGTGGTTTTATCACATTATTAACTGTTTGTTATATAGCTGTATTTGTCTTTCACCATTCACATTGTGTTTCAATTATATTTTACTTTATTATATTAGAACTTTAGCACTGCAGAAGAAACATATTTTGATTCTGTCAACCTTGATGAATAAGGCCCAATTGGATGAAAGTGGATGTTTTAACCAAATGTGGGGCAAACCGAGTGCACAATAGGAAACAAATAAGAATGCCCATTCTATTAACCCTTTGAGTGCCAAGTGGGTACATTGTACGAGTTTGGACAGCTGTACCCGCTGTGCCAAGCTCGTACAATGTACCCACTAAAATGCGGTCACTGCATGAGCCGGTATAACCGGCATGCAGTGGCCGCATTTTAAAAAAAAAAAAAAAGTGGGCAATCGTGGGGGGACATGAGGATCACTCCTCATGTCCCCCCTGTTATTGATCTCCCAGCCGATCGCGCTGGGAGATCAATAAAACAAGAGGAGAAGCGCAGCAGAAGCGCAGCTTCTCCTCTTCCGTCTCTCCTACCCGAACTTCCGGGTAGGAGTGGGCGGGACCGGGGGAAACCTCCTAAAGTCATCGGTGACATGATCACCGATGACGTTAGGGAAGTTTCCCTTAAGCGATTCACTCCTACCAGTGGTAGGAGTGAAAGGCAGGAGAGCTTCTGCTCTCCTGCAGTCGCCAAATTGGTCTCCCAGCCTATCGGCTGGGAGATCAATTACTTGGGGGACACCAGGAGGGGTCCTGATGTCCCCCACGAGGTCTGAATATATATAAAAAAAAAATAAAATAAAAAAACAAACAAAACTAACCCTGTGAGTGCCGCAGTGGTCCCCAGCACATTGCTTTGCAATGTGCTGGAGACCCTTGTAGCACTCACAGGGTCTTTTCTTTGGGTTTTTTTTTTTTTTTTTTTTTTTTTTTTAAAGACCTCATTGGGGGGATCAGGGGGGATCCTGATGCCCCTCAATGAGGTATATTATTTAAAAAAAAAAAAAAAAAAAATTTTTTTAACCCTGTGTGTGCCACAGGGGGGGGTCAAATGCACCCCCCCCCTCCTGTGGCACACACAGGGCTTCTATCATTACTTTGATACTAGAGATTGTTGGGGGGGCCATCAGGATTGGTCCTGATGGCCCCCCAACAAGCTCTGATTACAAAGTAATAATAAAAAAAAAAATTAACCCTCTGAGTGCCAGAAGGGTCCAATGCATTGCTTTGCAATGCGCTGGAAACCCCTTTGGCACTCACAGGGACATTTATTTTGATTCCTTTTTTTTTTTTTTTTTTTTTTTTTTTTTTTTTTTAAGACGTCATTGGGGGGAATCAGAGGGGTCCTGATACCCACCAATGAGGTCCATAATAAAAAAAAAGTAAAGAAAAAAAATTAACCCTGTGTGTGCCACAAGGGGGGCCAATGCAGCCCCCCTTCTGTGGCGCACACTCAGGCCATTTATCATTACTTCGTTATCAGAGATTGTTGGGGGGCCTTCATGATTGGTCCTGATGGCCCCCCAACAAGCTCTGATTACCAAGTAATGATAAAAAAAAAAATTAACCCTCTGAGTGCCACAAGGATCCAATGCATTGCTTTGCAATGCGCTGGAGACCCCTGTGGCACTCTCCGGGTCCCCTGTTTGTGGACATATATATATATTTTTTTACTAAGACCTCATTGGGGAGGGATCAGGGGGTCCTTATGCCCCTCAATGAGGTATATAATAAAAAAAAAATAAATTAAAACACAAATTAACCCTGTGTGTGCCACTAGGAGGGGAGTTCAATGCCGACCCCCTTCCTGTGGCACACACAGGACTTTTTATCAACACTGGTAGTCACAGATCTCCCATACACACTATCAAACACTGCCCCACCATCCTTGCTCCTCTGCTCATACCCACACACACTGCCTAATCCCTCACCCTCCCACACACTTTGTTACACTTGTAGTCACAGGTCCGCACGTACACCGGCTGACGCCCTAGCTTCTTTCATCTGTTAGCCATAAAATCACACATACACTGTTTGCTTTACCATTTCTGTTTCACTGGTAGCTACGCTCCTGTAGCGTAAATTGGTATGTCAACCCACAGCAGTGGGGTACCATTTTTCTTAGGCTGGCAAGAAGTCCTCCTAGGAAATCCCACGCCATTGAACCATTTTAGTATCTTTGAAGTGACTGATGTGTAAAACACATGAGTTAAACTCATACCAATGGGGTGTCATTTTTCTCCTAAGAGCACTAGCTAATGAATACAGTTGGAAATGCCATGGTTTTCACAAATTTCAGTACATTTGAAGGGGCAGAAATGTAAGAAAATGCCTTTTTTTTCATTAGCGCCATCTTCTGGAGGCATTTGTGCACACCAGGCTTGGGGTAAGAAGGCAAGTTACCCCTCATTAGATGCGGCAGGTTGTCTACTTTTCCAAAATATATAGTTTTATATAGTTATTCCACTGTTTTAGGGTAGTTTTACCACAAAAACCCTAGAATGCGCATATTAGTTTATGAAGTTGAAAATGTCATTTTGCGCTGCTGGCGATTAGGGCTCTACGCTAGCCATGGACGTAGGTAAAACTATACAAATTTGGTATTTTTTTACTCAGGGGACTCGAGGCTTTTCAAATAATTGAAACTTTTTCAATCAAGGTAAATATTTTTGATACATAGTATGTGATTTTAGCAAAATGAGTAAATTTTCACTTTTTTTGTCATTATGACATCATAGCTTTTTGCACGATGTAAAATTCTCTTCATGTAAGGTATCACAAGAAAGCTCAATTCGTTCTGAAAAAAAACAATATATAGTTTTCCATATGTAACTAAAAATCCCCAGAGGAAATCAAGCCTAAACGGAAGGATAGCAAAAATGTTGAAAAAGTGTCTGGCCTGCAGGGTTCAGGAAATGGCCCGAGCCTCTGGCACTGAAGGGGTTAAGTGCAGGTTTTAACCCCTTGAATGCTAGACAGGTGTCCAATGCATTGAACTCCTTACCTCTCTAGCATTCAATGGGTTAAAAGCTGCATTTGAAGCAAAGATGGTGGGGAAAAATGGAGTATTACAGCATTTAAAAGTTCTCTCTCTGTGGAAAGCTGCAAGTCTGTGGACCATGTTTGACATGCCTAGACTACAATATTAACAGCGTTCCCATTATATGGAAAGGACACAAAAATGTTGCACCTGACTTCTCCTCATAAACGGAGAACTGCTGCTAAAACAACTTTTCAATGAAGCATCTTCCAGGCAGGGGTACCCTTATTTTACTTGGTAGCAATACCCGTACAAAACATTTTTCATAAGGTTATAATCTTCCTTTTAGTTAAGTCCCTGGGTCCCCTTTGCAATTTCTTGTAGAGAAAAAAAAAAAAATCTCTGCTTCTCACTCACCTTTCTGATGGGTGCCTGAAGGCTGGTACCACAGGCTCTGCAGACCTCGGAAATGGGAGAGGTTGTCCTCACGTTTGGATTGGAATAAGTCTGTGTTCTACCACCCTGAGGTATCTCTTGTGGCTCAGTATCTAGACATAGCCAGTTACAGCAGGCAGCCCACATAGTCTCACCTGAGGGAGGGAAAAAGAAAAAAAAAAAAAAAAAAAAAGTGTAAATGCCATTTGATTTAAGTGCATCTTTTACCCCCTCAATGCTTGAGGTCTCCCGTGCATTTTGACTTAGCATTGAAGAGGTTAAAACTCCCATAAAAATCAACAGGTATTTGTATTTGCCTCCCCAGTGCAGACGGTTTTTCACTACAATTACCATTTTTCTTTTGGACAAAGGGGGCCAATTTCAAAACAAAGGCAAGAATTCTAGAAAGAAGATACAAATCCTCATATGCAAAATTGATACTTTTTAAATAAGTAGCATTCTCTCAATCACACATACACACTAGAAAAAAAAAGAGACATGGTGCTTCCCGTAACTCACGTACAGAAACACATTCAATGTGACACACACACAGTCACTGGACTTAAAGTGGATGTGTCACCTATTTATAACATAACCTAAATAGTTAGGTTACATATCGAAAACTTCTAAAACGTTATTAATTTTTTATTCATTTATTTAAAGTTTTATTTGTTGTAAATTTAACTTAGAAAGTCTGTCCCCCAGCTATTTCCACATAGACCGCAGTCCATTGCTCTGCCTCTGCTCTCCTCCTTCCTCTAATGAAGGAGGCTTCTGTCTGTAAACTGGAGCGGTCTCACTGGCAGAAATCAGTATCTAGCCAATGAGACCGCTCCATCGTACAGACAGACGATTCTGTCATCGGAGGAAGGAGGAGAGCAGAGGCAGAGCGACGAACTGCGGTTACAGAGCAGGTAACTGCAGTGTATGCAGAAGTAGCTGGGGGACAGACTTTCTAAGTTAAATTTACAACAAATAAAACTTTAAAAAAAAATTAAAAAAAAAAAATTAACGTTTTAGAAGAAATTTTTGATATGTAGCCTAACTATTTAGTCTGTTATAAATAGGTGAGAATCCACTTTAATGTAGTAAGAAGAAGTGGTGCAATTCTGTAACAAAGCAACTGTACCACATTATACAGTAGTGTGCAAATGGTGTAAAAAAATGCTATAAAGTAAGAAGGCTTTCAAAAATACACGGTTAATAGTTTATTTTGAATCAATTAACAAAATGCAAAATGAGTGAACAAAAGAAAAATCTAAATCAAATCAATATTTGTTGTGACCACCCTTTGCCTTCAAAACAGCATCAATTCTTCTAGGTACACTTGCACACAGTTTGTTAAGGGAACTCGGCAGGTAGGTTGTTCCAATCATCATGGAGAACTAACCACAGAGCTTCTATGGATTCAGTTGCTTCTCTCTCTTCATGTAATCCCAGACGCACTTAATGATGTTGAGATCAGGGCTATGGGGGAGCCGTACCATCACACAGCTGTTTCTGTTTCACTTAAAGCAGAAATTTCAGCTATTACGAAGTCCCCATGCATTCATTAAGCGCATAATGACTAGGTTGGAAATCCAGGTCTTACTTTAAAAATCGCAGATTCTAAAGAAATCTTTGCAGTTTGTAGGCCGGAACCCAGGCCACAGTACATACATCTTGTCCGCGCGCCTGTGCTGTCAGTCCCAGTCTCCACTGAGTAGCATTGCAGCGTACCACATGGTAACCAGAAGGGACTGACGGAGCAGGCGCGCAGACAAGATGTCTGCTCTGTAACCTGGGTTCCGGTCTCCAAACTGCAAAGATTTCTTTAGAATCTGTGATTTTTTACAGGTAAGACAGAGTTCCAAGCTAGTCACCATGCGTTTAATGAATGCATGGTGACTTAGTAATAGCCGAAAGTTCCGATTTAATGAATGTGTTCAACCTACATATTAAATAGATGATTAAAACAGTTATACCAGACAGAAGCCAATCATACACTCGACTGTATGCCTACAAAATCCCTGAAATTATGTAATTTTACCTAGAAGTTAAGCTGTTTTGAAGGCAAAGGATGGTCAGAACAAATATTGATTTGATTTCGATTTTTCTTCTATTCACTATCATTTTGTTAACTGATAAAAATAAACTGTTAACATTTCTATTTTTTACAGCAATCTTAGTTTACAGCATTTTTTCACCCTTGCCTAAAACGTTTGCACATTACTGGATAAAATAACCAAACTGTCAGATTAAAATGGTGATTTTATCCCATTGAATGAGAGATGTATCTAATGTAATGCAATGCAGTGAGCACCTACATAGCACACAAGGTGTTACAAGCACTCTATAAATATATGTCATTTCTTATTTTGTTCCTAAGGTACATCAGCCCTTCTGTCACAAGCAACAAAGCCAGTATCACACACAGTATCAAAAAAATAGCCACATGCACTGTTCCACTGTCCACTGGTAGCCGCAAAACTACACAAACACTGTGTGACACGGCAGCATTTTTCCATTGTCCCACTGATGGCCTCTGAACACACACACACACACACTCCCTGCTTCCCAAGCTCTGTTCCAACGTTCATTGGTAGAATCAGAACCAAACATATGGTGTCTGCTTAAGCCTTGTTCCATTCTCCATTATTAGGCACAGAACCATACATGCACTTACAAACACACACAGCCTGCTTTGACAGCCTAGTGCCACTCTCCGACACAGCAGCCTTCTTCTACTGTCCACTTGTAAGTGCAGAACCATGCAAATACTGTGACAGATAAGTCTTCTTCTACTGTCCCACTGGTAGCTTCAGAACCACCCATACACTGTCCGCTTCCTCAGCACCACACATATACTGTCCACTTCCTCAGCCATATTCCACTGTCTATTGGTAGCTACAGATGCCTACATATACTGTCTTGACACCACAGCTTGGCTCCAGTCACACCAAGACTTGCTCAGCTTGTAGCCACAGGATCATAAACACACCAACATGTCAGCCTTTTTCCATTATCCACTGGTACCCACAGAATCAGAAATACACTGTCACCCAGACTTGTACCACTGGTAGCCTTAAAACCATATATACACACTATGTGACCACCAGCTTTGTCACACTGGTAGTCAAAGAAACACACACACACAATGTGACACTGATCTGTCCCACAAACAAACTTGAACTGTCTGCTACCCCAGCCTCATTCAATCATCTCTACTGGTAAGCACTGACTACACTACACATATACTCTGTGACAGCTTATGAACAGGGGGTTGACACAGGATACAATTAAGGGAGTGGATAGCATGGAGAGGGAATAGATTACGTGAGGAGGAAATAACAAAGGGAGAGATGGAGGAGATCGCATGTGACACCTTCTGGTTATCCCAATACTTTCCAAATGCCATTGTCAATTGCTGGAATTTATTAAATGGTAAGGTGACCCTTTATGGGAAAGTGTGGTTCCCTGATTCAGCTACTTTCTTGTTTGTGTGTAGCATAATACATATCGCATATCCACTGTGATTTCCCGATACCCAGACAAAAACAAGGTTAGTCTGTGGAATAACTTAGTGTGAGCATGAGTTGAATGGATCTGCTACCAATGATGAGCTTTTTATGATATGTGTTAGTTTATTGGAGCAGATTTTTTCCACTGCATACAGAAGCTCCTATTTTTTTTTTAGTAAGTAGGTATCTTTACTCCCATTCTCTTTTTGAAATGGGAAAAGCGCATCACTTTTCTTTTAACTGGCTTTATGAACAAATTATTAATGCCAATCAATGTGAGAATAACATTTTTAATCAGCTAATCAGTCACTGCAATTAGAAAGGTTTTACTTCACTGAAACCCACACTTGCATTATATATTACTTTATGTCAGTGGTTCTCAACCTTGTTTGTGCAAGGCACCCCTGACATGCAATCTGGAACTTTTGGGGCACCCCGCCATGTTTATTATGTTTTTTCTAGGGCATAATAAAGGGTACAATTCATAAATATACAGATATTATTAGGTCTCGCAAACATAGTAATAAAAATAAACATATTGTGCATAACAATTTCCATAATTCTACATTTAAAAGACAATAGTCACATTTTTGTCTGTCTTCATAGAAAACATGGGGCACCCTATGGGCCAAAGCACCCTGGTTTATGTGAAATAGCAAAACAAAGCACGTCTTAACCAAAGTAATGTAATGTATGCAAAATAAACATACCTACATCCATGATTTCCAAGAAATTGCTAACATTTGGTATGTCTCTAACAATGGTTACTTTAGTTTAGGGGGTAAGCAACCTATGGCATTCCAGCTGTTGTTAGATTACAATCACCCAGACATTGGCTTGCTTAAGAATATGATGTTGCAGTCTATCAGTGGCTGATAAGGCACATATTGTGCCCCCCCCGAATGCCGTAGTTGTGGAATACAGCCATAATGCGGTCATTATCGGTAACTGCTGGCTTGTTACCCTGTTGGATTAGGATACCTCATGATTACAAGCTTGGAGCATACATCAAATGAAATGCAAGGAGCAGAGAATAATTGTTCCACAGCTAGAAGATCAATGTTTTGTACTCAATATAGCCTAACTAGACAATTAAACATGGATCAATACCACATCATCTACACAGCAGAGGCAGTAAGCACAAGATGCACCAAATTATATGTGCTCTTAATTTCTTGGGTCTACTATGTTATACAGCATGTCTTGCAGACAATTTTCTTATAATTCTACATCCATTAGTTAAATACACAGCTGTGTTCAACACGGAAGTATATGTCCTATCTACAAAAAGCTTTACTAAAAGTGCTGCGAGTGCCAGAAAATATTTGGTGGTGGCTATAATCCTATATAATAATTTGCTAGGATGTTTGTCAGAAGCAGTCATGCACAGTAGAGACTGAGTGTACTGCAGTCATGTGCAGTACAGACTGCCCTAATGTACAGTGGCTGATACGGAGTGGGGTGCTCTGAATTCGACCAGTGTCCGCTCTATGCACCTTCTGCTTGGTCAGGGGAAGGTGCGCAGAGAGGACTATGGTCCGAATTCGGATTGCCCAGCTCCTTATCAGCTGTGGCGCATTAGGGCACTCTGTACTGCTCATGACTGCAGCACGGGCAGTGAGCTGAGAGGCTCCGGGCACCAGCCGAGGCTGCTGGGTGGCACTGTGACCCGTGTATACGGGCTTTTAAACTAGTATAAGATATTCCAAATTATGATCAGAGACGCTCAGTTAGGAATGAGTCTGCTGAAATTTATTGCAGGCTCACACTAGGACTTTATACTACCCATGGTGCAATCTGATTTAGGCCACAAAAGCCATACAAAGAGAATAAAGATCCTGAAGCACACCAATACTGATCCTGCACAGATGACAATACAACTGCAAAGTGCCAGGCAATTCCTCTCTGATCGACAAGAACAGACCAGCGTTTCAGCCTTCTTGGACCACATCTGCAGCTGTTTTCTCTAAGCCAGGGGTGTTCAAGAGATAACAGTCCAGGATTTAAGAATTTCCCTTTTTGTGTGCAGGTGGTCCAGTCAAACTAAATGAGTCACTGATTAATTTACCTATGCTTAAATCAGGGAAATCTTAAAATTCTGGCCTGTTGGCAGCCCTTGAGCATTGAACCTGAACACCTCTGCGCTAGGCATTTGTAAGCAAAAGGATCAAAGTCTGTGTTCCCCTAAAATCCCTTAGGCCTTGTTCACCTTGGCAATTTTGCTCCAAGAACAAACGACTAACATTTAAAAGAACTGCAACTGGAAATCTCACCCATACAAACTACTCCACAGAAAACAATGATCTTTCTTCAGTAATATTTGTTATTCCACCAACGTTGCTGTGAAAAAATCACCAATGTGAAATAGGCCATAGAGAGACAAGCTCAATTGTTACTTGCATATGGAAATGAATGGCCCGAGATGCTTAACTAGGAACAAGCCTGATTATATATCTCTGTAGGACCTTTTCATAGCTAGAGTGAGTCTTATTTTAGCTCACAAACACTGTGCACAAAGAATAAAGATCCTAAAAGCACATCATACAGATCCAATTTAAGATGCTGTCAAATGGAAAAGATGTTCCGTTTCTAGTTTAAATCTTCTCAAAGAGGTAGATGCCCTAAGAAGCATTAGTGCAATTCTAGGGCAAACTGCAACATGACGGACAAATTAAAAGCCCCTTGAATTAAGTGAATGATGTTAATAACCCCTTGGAAGCTAGAGATGCCCAAGTGCATTTCTTTGCAATGCACTGCAGATATTTAGCATTCATATGGCTAAAAGCTCCATGGTAATTTGGGGACTTTTTGTTACCTTTGGTGCAGTCGGTTTACAGAAGAATTATATCAATACTTCTAAGAACATTAGCCTCAGGATAAGCAAGCTAGGCAGGCAATGGGAGTAGAATATATAGTATATGCATACACAAACATTATTCTAAGATGTCAGGTATAAGGACTGACAGCGTAGATAGACAGAGTGACAGATATCCTAAGCAGGTAGAGGTGAGCTAGTGTTATATGAATAATTGCAAAAGGTCTATCAATTACTCTAAATCACGACTAGAAGTACTGAACCAATAAATCATGAACACTTAGGCTGAATTCATCAAATCACAGAATCTCAAGGAAACCGTCTGATTTCCATGCACATACCACCAACCATTCATGTATTCATCAGTGGCTGGATTGTATACAGAAGTCATT